>LGAG01000111.1:253464-264637 GCA_001278395.1 Lerema accius
CCCCCAACAACAAGACCCCCAAGACTCAGACCCTGATGTCGACGAAAGCGACGACTTCGACAAAGACGAGAAAAGAGACCCAAACGCCAATCTCGGAAAGAGAAAGAAGAAGACCCGAACCGTCTTCTCGAGATCCCAGGTCTTTCAACTGGAATCCACCTTCGACATGAAGAGATACTTGAGTAGTTCCGAAAGAGCCGGCCTCGCCGCTAGTCTGCATCTAACAGAAACCCAAGTTAAAATCTGGTTCCAAAATCGCCGTAACAAATGGAAGAGGCAGCTTGCCGCGGAATTAGAGGCAGCCAATATGGCGCACGCTGCTCAACGCTTAGTCCGAGTACCTATTCTGTACCACGAATCCCGACCGACTTCGATGCCTCACACGCCTTTGCCGATACATCCGCAGTTTTCGAACGAAGCAGGAGTGTATTTCCCCCCTCAAGCGCCGCAGCCGCTTCAAGCGCTGCCTGCGTCCCCAGTCACTTCCCGCGCGCCGCTATCCAGTTTAGTGTAGTGTCCGCTGCAAGCCGCTGAAAGATCAAACGCGGCTGACGTTCCGTTTTAAGTATTCAAAAAAATACGTCAAACTTTTAAAAGTGGCGGGAACTAGTCAAGTGAAGTGTCAAATGCCAAATCGATATTAATTCTAGATGTTATAAGCTTTAGTGATAACGTTTATTATTTGTTTTTATTCGATGATGTTGAGGTAAATATAACGTACAAATTCGTTGTCATTCCACGTTTGTATATTATTGTATATAGAGAAATGTTTTAACATCTTCTTGTATTTATTCTGTGCTAAGTATATACAGATAATTAATTATTGTTGTAAATAGTTTAGTAGCAATTCACGGGACTGACTTGTGAGACGATGCTTATGTGAGGTTCATGGCATGGCAACATAATAATTATACCCACAACATGTAGTTAAGTATATACTTACAATATTATTCGACACCTACAATTTTGCAATTTCTCCTCAAAATAACTTTTTATATGTCAGTATCAAAAAATTACTGAAACTAATTGAGTTAATTAACAACAAGTTTTTACGTAATTTATACGTATTAATTTGATTCTGAATATAAAATTATAAAGTTGCGAATTAATACTGCTATAGTTAAAATCAAATTTATGTAGTAAAAAACGTGTCTATAAAACTTTGGTTATGTTATAAAAAAGGTGTTAAACAATTTTTAATAAACTTTGATCAACTTATATCAATGTTATCCGCATTAATAACGTTCAGTATTAAAAAACAAAGAGTAAAGTGGGAGTAAACTCAGACTTTAAATTGAATTAAAGTTAATCCTAGTATGAACACGATCGAGCGTAAATTAAATTAGTGTTAAGAAACTTTTGTTAATACGTCTGTGTTTACAATTTTCTCACTTCTCTAATCCTACACACACACAAATGCACCTATTCATAATTATGTATCTAGACTACTTGATCAATTAATTACGGTAATAACCTAATCGATTACTAAACAATGCCTATTACAATACTGTAATGGATCCATTAATTGTCTATGCCCGTAATAGGCAATTCACTTTCGCGCCAAATGCGTCAAAGTCAAGCGTTGATCTATTATTTATCTGTGACACAAAGGATGACGTCACAAATGTCATTGATGATATTAATTGTCTGTATATTTTGTAGTATACATAGTTAAATGAATGCGTTAATGACAAAAAAATTAAAAAAATGCAACAATGATTTTCCTAATAGATAGATAAAAATGAATAAAAATTCTCGATGAACATAAAAAATTTTTGGTTTTAATATTTATTAAAGATTTTGAATATTGGGTTATAATTTCGTCAATTCATTCTTGGCTTTGACATAGTTAAAAATCCTTTTGACGTTTACATGTGAAAGTTTGTATAAAATCCACAAAAAATGTTGCCATGTCGTATGATAATTCTGTAATGTTGCTAGCCTAATAATGAAAATGCTTAATTTTAAATATTAATGTTATTTATTGATAGTAGTTCAAGGGTCTATGTAAAATGCATTAATCTTATATATAATATGCTAAGATCAGACAGTAAATAAAAGAAATATGCAATCTAATTTATAGTTTTATTTAACCATAAAAATATATTATAATTATTTGATCCGGCTAATCTCTGAAACGACTGGACCGATCTTGACGGGACTTTCACTGGCAGATAACTGATGTAGTAAGGAAACTTAGGCTACTTTTTACCTTCGTTTCGCAGAGGTTTACCGAAGCGAAGCGAGCAAGAATCCTCAAAAATTGCGTTATATAATAATTATTTGAACGGTCCCTTTGATAACCCACAAGTTAACACGTTATCAGACCTAATAAAAAATAAATCAGGGAAAATTACACAGAATGAGGGTAACACTAAACGTCGGCACGCGCGCGGTAATCTGCTTCCGGTTCCGGGCAGCACCGCAGCGGCACTTCCGGTCAGGAAGTGAGGGTGTTGACGCGGTTACAACCAACAGGTTGGTTACTTATGGTTACTGTAAAATAATTAGCTAGCCTGGAACTAAAGTGGTCCATGTAACATTTTTAAATCCATCTATGAGCAATTTTGAACTTAAAAACAATAAATTTATCCAAGCAAAAGTGTTCTGAAGTGTCTTCGGTCACCAAAGTAAGGTTATCATTTAAATACCACTTTTTTGATTGGTTATTTAAACATAGTGACTATAAACGTGTTTCATTTGATAACTGGAAATGTTTATTTTGTATACTTAGTTCCAGGCTAAGCAATTATTATACCGTTTGTTTTTGTAACTACCCGACAGCGTAAGGAGGGTAATGTTTTTCTAGCGTATGTATGTATGTATATAGTAGGTATATAATATGTATGCATGTATGTATGTCCATTTGTTTGGCACGTGCTACAGCCTAAACGGCTGGATTCCTACTGAGGTGTCATTGGATTCGTCTTCATTGTGAGAGTGACATAAGCTATAATTTTGTTAAAATACCCACCCAGTTTTTTAACAGTCTTGTTTTTCGATTATCTATTATTGATTAGGTAGGTACTAGTATTTAGCCCCCCCTATTCTACAAATTCTTTACTAAACCGCACATAAGAAACTTTGTCTAATTTCAACTTGATTAGGTACGAAAGTCTTTCGAACTTTAATTTTTATACACTAGACTATTATTACATTAGGTAGGTACCTATTGCTTATCTACAATTTTTTATTAATCTAACATCGATGACATGATGAAACAATTGTTATGTAGTAATCAAGCCGTCCATTATTTTTTAATTCTTTTAAGTATGTGTTTTATTGTATAAGTATTCTTAGTGTGCCATACAAACAATAAAGTGTTTCCGTCTATTATCCAAGGTGATACCAAATAATAGCCTAGTACCAATTCATTAACGAAAATAACCAAACGAATATTCGATTATCATTATCCGTATACGCCATAATCACCACTAAAACCACCATTCTCTACCATATCTATTTAATTAAGCGATTCGCGATATTAATTCGATTATTACTCCTCGTAAAGTTACAAAACAGACCTTTTCCCGCGCAAACGACATGACGGCACGAACACGCCGCGCGCCGTCGCCATAAAGCAATTTGGATTTTATCGCTACGTAATAGAGATTACATTGGTTTATCACTACAATCCTCTAATTACTGCCGAGCATACACGGAATTGCACGCTATCTGATGGTACAGAGGAATTTAAACTTTATTATTGTATCGTAAGGTTGGTTTTAACAAGACTGAAGTTCCATGTTAATTACGTAATCCAGGAATGTTATCTACTTCCGCTGAACGGAATGTAATTCTTAATTCGTTGATAGAAGATTCAAATTGTTGTAATGTTGGCTTTGTGTGAATGTTCGTTTTGCGAATTCGTGCACGCTTAATTCTTGTAAAATCTTAGCGGAATGTGTAGCTAATTTTCGTGGTTTAAAATACCATTTACGGTATATTAATATGGCACATAGGATAATAAGTAAAAATAAATAAGGAGTTGCAGTTAATTTCTGTATTATTGGCTTTGATACTTTTGTGAAAAAATTAAGACACCAAATTATGTCTTAGATGGCAACTTTACGTATTTGTATAATACAAAAATCAGAAGAATACAGACTTTACTGCATTAGACAAAAAAATAAACAAAAAAAAAGAAAAATCGAACGTCCCTCAATTTTCAAACGGAATTTCGAACGCGCGTGCGGTTGGCGGCAATGCGTTCGGGAATCTTAATTTAATTAAAACTGTTTTATCGCGGCATCGCGCTACCAAGTGTCGCCACTCGCCACGCTTCCCCGTTTGGATTTAGAATTTTTGTTATAACTGTCACTTTAATAATGGAATTGAATGCAGTCGGGGGTTTTTAATGGCAGTATTTTAATGGTAGCGATTACTGATAGCCTAATACTTGGATGACTTGGTAAATGTAATTTCAATCATATATGTTTGTTAAAATTTATCTACGTTTTTGTTGCGATTATGGAGAAATATATTCTTAATCAGATATGAACAAGTTATACGTAGTGTGTATATCTGTTGACATAAAGTTTCGGTGACATTGACGACTGTCGTTCAGTGTCAAACGTATGATGTGACATAACAATTTACAGTAAAATTTCGACCACAGCGAGTCCTCTAGTAAAATAAAATTGATCAGTCCAATTAATTACGACTGGAGATAATTTACGCGGCTGTCCAGTGTACAGATAACGACGAAATGACCAGCTAATGGCGGGCTCCATGTCAACCGTGTTTGTTTTTAAAACGTGTCATTATTCAAATTTCGAACGGCAGATGCGTTCATTAATCGATTTCGAACGCGCGTGCCGCCAAATTTAATTTACAGCCGCGAAGTTGCTGTTTATATTAATTTCAACTTTATTGTTTATGAAATAGAGTGTTTGTGATATTTTTTTGTTTTTTAAAGTAATTTTGTCTAATGTTTTGTAAACAAAAACACATTTGCGGTCTGTTTTTACGGTTATGTACTTTATTGTTTAGGAATAAGGTGTAAGTGTGGTGATATTGGCGGTAAGTTTTTTTTTTCGTAAATTGTAATCGTTTGGGCTGTGTTTGGATGCATGGGTTTTGAGCCGCAACAAAGCAGTTAATGATCTGTTTAATTATAATTACGTGAGTTAACAACAATTAAATTTGGAGGGTTAATGAGTCTTGACGAGCAGGGATACTGACAAATAACTGTTGTTTACCAACAATATTAATATTTTTATGTAAATATCTAAAAAATGAGCCACCTGATGATAAAGGAATTAAATGAATTGTTTTTTTTTACTGAGCATTTTACTTTTTTTTATAATAAGATACTAGAAGTGCTTGACTTTTATCCCACCTGATGAAAAGTAGTGACGTAGTACTAGATGGTAAAACATAACTTAGAAAAAGCCTATTCATTCTAGATTTGAAGAAGCCTACATCTTAACCCCTGGGTTTCTAATCGGGGGGTAATTACCCCCGTCGGGGTAAATCGGCTATTTTACAGAGGTAACAAAGGACCTAATTATTGGGATCGTAAAATGAAAAAATACAGAAAAAGTTACTTGTATTGTTAGTATCACAGAGCAAGGAATGTATCTATATACATACATACAGTTAGAGGTAGCAACTTTTGAATTTTCTATGAAACCCAGTGTCGCCAAACTCACACATTTACACATTACATGAACAAAATCACGTTTGTTGTATGTTATTAACATTGCGTATAAAAATACGAAAATACACGTTTATTATATGAGGACGCCATCTGATTTTTTTTTGTTTTAGTATTCGTTATAGCGGCAACGGAAATACAATATAATATTATTATGTCAAAATTTCAGCTTTCTAGCTATCACGGTTTATGAGATACAGCCTGCTGACAGACGGACAACGGAGGCTTAGTAATAGGGTAACCCTAAAAAGTACTTTTTGTTATGCTAGTCAATTTTTTTCATATTGGTTGTAACAATATAATAATGATATGGTTGTAAGGCGTTGTCTGCAGCGAGATAATTGATAGCTCTATTAACGAGTAGATTCCGTGTTGCGAGGTAGAGGGCGCCTCTTTTGTTATGAGTACATTTAAATACTGAACACTGGCTTGTATAAGGTAATGGTATTAATAATACCTATTATTAATTATTATTTTTTAATTTTGGAGTTAAGTTATGTAGTAATAGGTGAAAGGATTTTTGGAACCCTTTTTTTAAGAGTAATATGGATTTTTCTCAGACCAAAAAATATAAAGACAGTTGACATTAATATTGTTATCTTCCAACCAGGTACGTCGAACGTGTCTAAATTCTAAAAAAATAAAATTAGAAAAATCCTTTTTTAAAAAACAAGCTTTTATTAAGTAGGTACTTGTTAATAAGAAAAAGAACTAAAAAGTTGAAAAGTGCAAAATTTCAAGTCCCTGCTGTTAACCGTTGAGGAGTTCAATCGTCTGGAGCCAACCCTGGTAGCAGTATCACATCATGCTTATTATAAACGTGCATTGTCATCAGGACTGGGTCAGTGTGTAAAATTTTAGCTCAATCGGACACCGGGAAGTGGGTGAAAAGCTTGCAAGATTTGATTACAAACACCGGGACAGGTGAAACTAAATAAAAGCTTGTAATAAAGAAGTCTCATAAACCATAACATTCTGACAGTACATTCCTCAGTTAAATTTCCTATTTCGTTCGTTCGCGTGCGCTTTGACCATAAATAAAAGAGCGTAATAGGTCGCCTCTTTAATTCGAGTCCATGTTGTTTTATCAATTCATTAAATTGGGCCAAAATTAAAATTATCATTTGCACGCGTGCGCCCCCGAATTTCGGCGTTTATCGGTCGATCGCCGCATCGCTGAATTAGCGATCTAACCGCGAGATAGCTACCGGAATAACGGTTCGAATGTTGGTTATGGGTACTTGGTTTTTAATTCGCTTTTCGTTGTGTCATCGAGTGAGTAATATAGAAATAGCGGAGCCGCGTTATGGTCGAAATTTGACCACTGTTTATTATGTGAAATTAGAGATTATAGATTCGTTCGATTTAACTGAGTCTAAGATAACGTCAACTGTCAGTCTGTCAGTTCTGAAAAAAAATTGTATTAAATTATAGTGTAATAACTAACAAAATAAATGCTATTAGATAATGATTAATTAATGAGTAACTTTGTTTTATTGATCTAAATGTTATTTATTTAATTTTTTTACTAAAATATTAATTATAGTTTTGACTTTACTTACGACTTAAGTGAGCTAATCGTTTCTAAGACGAAATACACAATGTTAAGCTGACCAACTATATTACGGTACACAAATCTTAAGTGCAATAAATAGCCAATTAATTCAGAATACCATTAACATTAAGCCAATTAATATCCGTTACATACATTTGCGTCTGATTACCGGACGGACAGACAGACAGATATACGTGTAATTAGGCAATAAATTAACTTCCTTATGAGGGATGTTACCAAGATAACATGACGTCAGAGGGTCCGTATAGTGCGTACGATTGATGACAGTGCGTTCTTTGTATTGTTTTTATACGCCTGCGCCAGTAGGGTAATGTTTATCGAATTTCGGTGTATGTGCATGTATCTATTTCAGCGTTGCCAGATATATTTTGTATCATGTCGGAATTTTCGATTTTTTTTACCGAAAAAAGCGGGACTTTGATTTCGAAAGTGGGTACTAAAAAGAAGTATAAAATCAAAAGTTTTGGAAAAATTTGCCAAATGCCAAAAGCGCGACGTCTGGCAACGCTAACGCTGGTGTATCCATTTTGTTTGACTCTACAGCACAAATTGCTTGACGGAATTTGAGATTTGAAATGTCATTGGATTCGAATCCATTATTTTATTACGTTTGTAAAAAGATCCAATACTTAAATTAGCCATTAACGCGTTAATGAGTTGAGGCCAATATAATATTCCCCAACCTTGTAAAACATTACAGAAAAATTATTACTTTTTATTTATTTATTTTTTAAATAATATAATTTTTTGTAGTAAAAAAAAAGGAAAAAAAAGTAGTAAAGTGTATAACATAGTTTACTTTTATTATTAATTAAAAACAAAATAATTATATTTATCAAAAAATTGAGTGCAAATAATAAAATATTTAAAACGCGCACCCAAATCTAGCGAACGTTTAGTAACTAGGGGTGGACCCACTAATGTTCATTGTATGTTAAGCGCACTCGGCGCGTGGTAACTCCAATCTAATTAACTACAATACACGTCAGATACTTTATTTTACACGACACACAAATATGCTGCTCAAAAATATATTTATAGCTCTGTCGCAGAATAATATAATAACTTCACGTCAAACTACAAATCTATACTAATATATAAAGCTGAAGAGTTTGTTTGTTTGTTTGTTTAAACGCGGTAATCTCAGGAACTTTGGAAAATTCTTTTAGTGTAAGATAGTCCATTTATCAAGGAAGGTTATAGGCTATATAACATCACTCTAAGATAAATAGGAGAGGTGCAGCAAAAAAAATTGTTCCAGAAACGGGAAAATTACGCGGGCGGAGCCGCCGGCGACTTTTAGTATACTATACAAATACTATACTCGAATATCTAGTAGATGTTTTGCAAAATATTTTATCTCATATAGTTTGGTTGATCCTTTAGTTTTCCATATCAGAAAATTCCGATAATTTTCATTGATACGAGTATGATAAATATGTTCATTAACGGCAACCTTTTCTATGCCGGCGTTTCAATAATAATAATTCAGTACAATTACATGAATTATAATTAATCTACATTACATTGATACATTCTCTGTAAAAAAATATTAATCTGTGCCGTTCATTAATATGTTGTGTATAATCTGTGGAGTGTGGACGCTCTAGTAATGGCCGCGCGAGGGTCGGGTTTCGCGCCATTTGGCCAACCGGCCGTGTGATAGCTCTATAATATAGGAGCATCGCACATCTATGCCATATATTAATGTAATAATTATTTATTTAACATTATTAATTAGTAAATATTTAACATATTTTAAAGATTACTTTTTGCCTATTTATTTTGTTATATGCTATACTTATAATTATATGCTACTAAGTATTAGGTTACTTACTTCTATATTAATCCAGATTGTTGTCATAATTCTATGTAAGGATAATGTAGCCAAGAATTTATTACATTAATTTTGAACACTTAATTAAGTTAATACCAAATGATATAGAACGTAAAGTCAGGTGACCAATTACCGACGTATCATAAGATTTTACCACGTTATCGCCGATCTTAATAATAATATTAATAGTATCGTAATAATATTGTATTAATTTATAAAAAAATATATTTAAGGCCAGTGTGCGTCGCGCCTTTAAATCTCTAATGTGCCACCGCTACCAGCACTGTCTATTTGAATTTAGAATAAGCCAGCTCGAAATTTGAATTGAGATGTTTGTTTTCGATTCGATGGTTTAATTTGATTCGCTGCGGAAGCTGTTAGCGTAACAATGAGTTTGAATTTAGAATACGTTTCGCGAATTCTGATTGGCTGCGAGCTTCGTACTGGGATTTGGTTTTCGATTTTGATTTATTCGTTTATAGTCTATGGTGTATAATCTATGTGTATTTTGTTGGTTTAGTGGACGTTATGGTTTAAGTAATGTTGTATTTTATGTTTTTAACGTTGTATCTATGCCAATTTAATTATCTACGTAATTAGAGTTTACCAAAGAAAAAATTTTAAACTCAATTATCGTAAGTTTTTATTGCCAGAAGACCAAAAACTCCTCTAATGATAAAAACTCGGACCCGACGGCTTAACGTGCCCTCTAAAGCACGGAAGCGCTATAAAAAATTATCTACCGGTCACCGAAATATTTCCCAAAAATTCCTATCCTAAAGATTTTTATAATAATCTAACGCAACAATATACGAGTAATACCATCCCCAAAAAAGGACATCAAAAGGCATAAATCTATTGATAACTTCATAAAAAACCGCACTACATTGCTCATAAAGGGATTGTCTAAACAACTGGCAAAACAGACCAATTTTATGGACATATCAGATGGGAGGCCCCTTGAGAGGTTGATGGGCCCCAGGGGGCTGAGGGGCCTCGAGGGGGACAAATCCGAGTGCATCAGTAGTTAATGACTATAAACACTAGTTAAATGATTGAATGCGCTCATTCACTCTCGCGCTAATATTTGGGGTGTGCGACGTCAATCTCCATTGAACCTTATTGCTTAGTAAATAAGGTTCATAATTGATTGAATGTTGATGATTGAGGTATAATGCAGTGTAAACCAAATTGTTTTGTCTTGTATGGGCGCGTTTGAACAGTCGTATGTGATACATGGTGTTTGATAGGTACGTAGTTTTTTTAAAACTACTGGTCATAATTAGGTGTAAAGAGTTCTCGATAAAGTATTCAAAGGTGTGTGAAGTCTACCGTACTAGGCCAGCGTGGTGGACTATGACCTGTACTACTGTGAGAGGAGACCCGAGCCCAGCAGTGGGACATTTATGGGTTGTGATGATGATGAATAATTACTTAATTACCTTAGTCCACTTGGCTACTTTTTATTTAAGTTTACCATAGATTATATAGGATACATAGATGTATATATGTATGTATAGGACATTAAAACACCCGTAGATTTGTATAAAAGGGTTTCTTATTGTCCTATTAGAGTTACAGTCTTGTCGGTCGTAAAACAACTAAAGTAAGCTAACTTGTTCGTGATCCGCTAGGGGGCGCGTAATTCGGTAACCATGTAACACGACCCCTCCGGTTGCGGTTATATACTTATAATAATATAATCTCTAGAGATTTGTAAGTAACATTCGTTTCAACTGTGCAAGAATTTGGTTTAGAAGCTGTGGTTTTCACCCGTATGTATGTATTTATGTATGTCTCTTTTTTTGGTGTACAGCTCAAACGGTTTGATGGATTATGATTTATGAAGTAACATTAAATTTTACTCATGGTGACGTAGGTTATTATTATATTTTTAAAACACAAAAAATATTTTTGGCAAACTCATTTTTTTTTTGCTAGCTTAGTTCAAGCATGTGTCAGTACTAAACATTCATAACGCATCAAAGAAAACTTATAATCAAGTAAATTACGCCTCAAAACAAGCGGCACAGAGAGGCGGTATCGAACAAATAGGAAAAAGAAAAAAAAAATGGCAGACGCCACTAAAAAAAACGTCTAT
>LGAG01000111.1:264683-296738 GCA_001278395.1 Lerema accius
AAGCCACCGATACACCGTAGATAAATAATATTTTCATATCCATCGTGCTAGGAACTGCCGTAAGATAGCGGCTGACAGCGGAATATTCCTTGTCAATATAATCTATAATAAAAAAAAACTGATTCAAAAGCTCTTGATCAAACAGTCGTAATATTTTCATAACCATTGTGGTAGGAGCTGCCAAAATAATCCTTGTCAATATAATCTATACTAACCTTTAAAAAAAACTGATTCAAACGCTCTTGACATAACAGTCGTAATCAGGGGGCGCGTAGTTCAACATCTCTCCATTGAGTTTTTTTTTCTAACAGATCCTCGACGGGTATTCTCGTTAATGGATGCATTGGTCTTTGATCTGGTCTGTCCAGTGTACCGGAGATCTTCCATGAGATCTACTCTTCCCTGCACAAGCAGGTGTTTCCAAGGTATCATCACCTCGCGTTATATGACTATAGTACTACAGAACTAGTACTGACAATGGCGAAAGAACCTTGACACCCAGTTCGTTAAGAATGGTGAGTTTTATACGCCGATAAGTCCACGATATATATGTTTAAAATTGGAAACGTTTGTAAGACGTTGAGTCCATGATATGTGCAACATTTCCAATGCGTTAATAATATGCTTGATTTCTCTTTCTTAAATTACCTATGTTCACGCGCTTTATAAGATATAAATTTGGTGAATACTAGAGCCCTAACAACTCGTAATTTCGTGGCTTTTGTGGTAGTGAACAAAGTCGTATCATTTGCATATCGCTGTATCGAAGGTTGCAGATATTCTCTGCTCTTATGGGTACAAGGTAGCAATAAAAAATAATAAATAATCACCCGCTACCGCTTGTCAATTCATAATGAAAGAGAGGGAGCGTTAAGGGTGCTTCATACGAGTTATTAGCTCTTTTGTGGAGTGCGTCTATATTTCACGCTTCGGAGCGCGGGAGTGGCCAGAATTTGTTATTGTGACCGGCTTTAATGGCTGGCCTTAGCTGTGACGGCTCTGTGCGTTGGTGATCTGTGGCGCGTCCACGTGATGAAGGTTTATTGGCGGGAATTTTGATTGGAGTTTTGTTTTCTTTTTTGGATAATTCCTTTTTTAAATTTCGTTCCGTTGTAGATGTTGCTAAGCGTGGTCGCATCGTTCTTGTCAAGATAATGACATACCTACTTACTGCAATTGTCAGGTATTCAATTATTAGAACTGAATATGTGTATTTTTTTTTACGTTACGTAACGTAAACGTGGCTTGTATGTTATATTTCAGGCTGTTATGAAAAAAAACTCAATCTTATTTAGAATTTGGTACATAATATTTCTAATTCTAATAGATCCTTACACTAGTTGGAACGAAATATTTTAAAGACGCCTCCATCAAAACTTATTTCTCAGTTTGAACAAGCCAAGAAAAAATATTCCTGCTAGAGTATACAAAAATAAAATTAACCGTCTGTTTAAAAAAAAACATAATAAGCGCGGTCTTAACTAAAATAAACGGATTACATGCGGTTAATTTCACAAAACTAGGTTCAATGGCGCGTAAAATCGCAAATTTTGTCTATGGTCTCAGAGATGACCGTTTGACAGATGTAAAAAGAGCGCCAAACCCTTTGGGAGCTGTCAAACGACACCAGATGGCGGTAATTTGCGATTGGGTCGATTTGTTGACAATTTCATTGTAATTTACTGTTCTGTAATAATTGTTATAATTGGTCGAACAGCTGAGCAGTTTTTCAGGCAGAAAATATTTAGGTTCTAAGTATAACAGTAAGTAATAGAGTGATACATCATTTTTTATTTAATTGATATATCGCACACTTAGATAAATAGTAGCACAAGTCAAAATATCACTTTTTAGGTGTCTTTGGAGTATGTAGATTTTGACGCAGATTCTGATAACGGCAATAACTCGATTTTAAGTTATTTTGAGTTGTGCTACTCTTTATCTAGGTGTGCGATATTGTTATTGAAGTAGTTAAGCTATTTTAGCCGACTGGACCAGTATATTTTTATCATCTATCTTTACCACTCAAATTTTTTTTTATAAGGTAATATTATGCTACGGATGTCTGAAGAAAATAGAACTTTATAAAGGACCTTACATCCCATTCCATATTTCAATAAAATAGGTTTGTTCTCTAATAATACTAAAAAATGGAAGCTTTCAAAGCTTCTACGATTTGGACGTTTATCTTTCTAAAATTCTTTTCGTCAGATCAATAAAAAGATAAAACTGACAATTGAATAATCTTATAGATCTTATTAATACAGAATTAATTATACAGTTTGATGTGTCATTTTAGTCTTTAATCCCTTACGATAAGGAAACTACGTCGATAGTATTTATAATTGTAAAACTTTAATACGTTTTGAAATCTGAGGTGCTAAACTGGCGACAATTCGAATGCCATTTAAGCGTCACGTTTAAAACATTCGATTCGAATTACAAATTTGTTCCTAGAGGGTATGGCAGCACGAAATATCATTTTAACTTTAGCTTGTTAAAATTATTTGAGTATGCCCTTTAACTTAATCGAAATTTATTTTGGTACTTACCATGTTTTTGAAGTATGACTTTAGAGTTAAATAATAATTAATAAAAGCAAATTACTGTATAACCACTTGTACGATGAAGGATGTTTAGCAGAGCACTTATTAATGTGATTTATATTTTTAAAAACAGCCTAAAAATTAGAACCATGTTTTAAAAAAAATAATGAAAAATAAACAGTTTACTTGTAAGTTGATGGAATTAAGATTCAAAATCATTATTTTTCAACATTAAGTTTGTAAGTCTTTGCAAGTGAAGTCACGTATAAGTTAGTTAATATTTCATATTCTGTAGCATTATAGAAAAAAATTATAGAATCGGCACTTTCGTGTTGCCATTCAAAAGGGAGGGTCCAATGACACCTAGTGATGTTTTGAAATAAGAACGTCGCATTCGCAACTCGAACCTACGAATTACAATTTAAAAAATAAGGGCGCTGTTATTTTCTTTTTTCTTCAATAGGGGCCAAACATTTTGTTGATAACTCCGAAAATAGATGATAGAAAAATTTGAACTCTATAAAACTAAAAATACGGTGCATAATATTTTATACTGTAGCAAATAAAATATTGTCGAATTATATAAAGCCGTTTATTTTTCTCTTTGTTCCCTATTAATACGGCGATTTGGGCGTTAAGTTCCTTTTTTGAAAATGTATAGGTAAATACTAACGTGTCGTGTTGCAAAGCAAACGATTATGAAAAAAAAATAGCTTCAGTTTTTTAAATTTACACTTTATGTTCATAAACATAAAGGTTTTTTTGCAATATCAGTGTACCCTTGAAATTTAGAATAATGAATCGGGTTGTTTTATTCTAATCATTATTATAATTTTGTTAAGAATGAATAAAAATTTGATTGAAATTACTTTGTATTGTGAAGAATATAGGTATAGCTACTTACTCAAATGTATTACAATAATAGAATAAATAATAACACTACATTCTGATGAGTAATTGATTGAGAAATAACAGAACCTGAATTAGTGGACGACAAAGAAAATAATTATCAAAACTAGAACATTATAAGAAAAACAAAAAAACCAACTACTAAAATTAGGAGCTTTTTTTAACAAATTATTCCCTATATCACTCTCATAATGAACACGAATACTTCCAATGATACCCCACCGTACATTAAAATCCGTTTAGGCTTTAGAACTATTAGCTTGCCAGAAAAAAGACATACATACATACGCTGGAAAAACATTCCCCTCCTTAAACAGTCGAAAAAAAATTTTTTTTTTTTGAGAAACATTTCTTGTTCCCATTCTGCCATTATTCAGACCACAGAGTAGCTACAATAATCTATGGCACTATAGATGAAGCCACAGATAAGGAATCAACATGACAATTGAAACATTAATTCGTACTTCCGGCTAGATGGCGGGATTATAGAACCAATGGGCAATTAAACAGATAGAAATTAGGGGAAATTGTCACCTTTGCATTTTAATGGTGACATAGGACATCTGCCGGATCTGTGTATGGTTTTAGTTAAATATGGCAGTAAATGACGACGCATTTCCACATAATTATGTTCTACTATAACTGTAAGGCAAAAACAGCCTCAATTTCCTACGATTATGATAATTAAACACACTTCTGGCATAATTTCTATTATTAAATTTAATTTAACAATTTACGCACCTTAACTATAACTTTTCTATTTACAAAAACGGCTTTCTCTATTTTTCCTTTTTTTAATACATTCTCTTATATCGTCTTAGCTGCCAATACAAACCAGATATAGATCATCCATTATTTTGACTATAGATCATGCTAAAATAATGGACATACATACATATTATACATACATTCATACGTTTAAAAACCATACCTTCCTTGAGCCGTCGGGTAAAAAGTGTTTCGCATTATATTGTTCGCGTCCTTATTATCTTTAGTATACTTAGTTATTTGTTGTCTCGTTAACTCTAAAGAAAAAAGAATTTAATTCAAGTCTTTACAATGAACACGCTTATGACATACTTACACTAAGTACCTATCTATGTTCAAAAAATTTAAATAATTTATTTGGCCTTATGAACTAATAGCTCACTTAACGAAAGTCATACAATAATAATTGTAAAAAAATAGAATAAAAAGTAATTTACATAGTTACATCTCGATAGAGAATATCTACCATAATTATCATCAGTTTTCTAAAAGACAAATACATCATACTTAAGCTTAAGTAAGCTAGTGTCGGCCGTAGTATAAAATATCATTGAAGTCAGCTAAAAACTAACCGGGAATCGAACCATGGACTAGGGTATAAGGTCACTGACGCTATTATGGTAGTTTATAATCAGTTATCAAACAGGATAAGTATCTACCACGCGCCGGTCAAAACACGCTTGTCTAATTGTATTTTTATTCTAATTCCACCCTTGTTTTATATTTATAGTCTGTGTTCAATTTGAATATTATCTTTTTAATTTTAAAGTTTAGTGGCCATCGCTTAACTTGCGGTCGTTTAGAAATACACTTTGTAGTGTAGTATTCGATGTTTAAAAAAATACATTTTTATTCAGAATAATTTTATAATCGTAATTTATTTAGGTATGTATATTGTATATACTTATCCTATTTTTGAATATTTTTTTTGTAAATTACTATGTAGTATTAAGTATTTAGTTAACCAATTTTTATTTAGGTATTCTACGTTTTTTCTTATTTTTTTCAGAAAGTCTATTTCAATCGAAACATCTTTATATAGTACTTAACCATTTTTTTTATTGAAAATGGTCGTAAAAGTTGAGGTATATGTAAACGTATGTAGGTATACGTAAAAAACGTTAAATGTATGCAAATCTAATTAGTAATACGATTCGACAATATCAACGGTTAAAAATAAGTAAAAGGTTATTAATTTGGATGGTCACCCCAAATCTAATTGTTTTTTTATTGTAATGTCGGCCGACCACACACCGTCATGTGGTCAGATGACCACTCCTAAGCACGATGACTCAGTAAAAAAATAATGGAAAAGTACTAACATATAAAAGTAATAACTTTAATTTCTCTATTCTTATCTGCATACTAATGCAATGACATACGAGTTTTACTTTGGCATCGTTAAAGTTCACATGGCGAAGAAGTGAACAAACGTAATTTTGTGTTTAAAATATGTGTCACAAATACATTTTTATTAAATTTATAGCAAAAGTCATAAACTCACACGTATTTATCAATAAACAAAGCCGTGAACAAAATACGTTGATAAACAATTAACATTGACTTCCAACTTAGTATACCAAAGAAGTCTAAAATATATTATGTAGCATAAACAGCTTGGTCGGATTTAGACCACAAGGTTCCTAGGTATTATAACGTCATCTCAACGCAACCATGAGAGAGGTGGAATTTGGTATCGTACGCGTGAACATGGAACCCATCGCCGCTAATGACTCCATAACTCATATTTACGGGATACCGCGATATTGCAGGTAATGACACCGGATTGAATACCGGATACTTTAAAATATGTATAATAAGACCTGGGTTCCTAATCTGGGGGTAATTATCACCGTAGGGGTAAGGCTTTAAGGGGGTAAAGGACGAATTATTATGATCGTAAATTATTTGTTATTCTCATAACACAAACTGGTAATTTTAATAGAAAAGCAAACACGACTGCTGAAGTGTTTAATAACACAAATTATAGCCTATGTCACTGTCACAATCTCGACAAATCCAATGACAACTCACATGTTGAAATCCGTCACACCGCTTAAACTGTAGCGCGTGCCAAAGAAATTGACATACACACACACACACACACACATAGGAACACACATACATACATATGCACACATTCACTTGCATATTTTTGAATTAGGAGGGTACAAATGAACATACAAATACAAATTCAAAATCATTTATTCATATACTTCGTAAGGTGTTTTGACATGGAGGAGAAGAAGCGGGAAAATAAACTCCCCCGCAATACATACATACACACATACATACATACCGGTCAAAATCATAACCATCCTTTTGGCTTCGACATAGTCGGGTAGGTAACTACCCCCCTTATGCAGCGTAAAAACAGTATCGAAATCAGAACCCTTACTTGGAGTACAGCCCAGCCGAAGCCCACTCACTGCATTCGAAGTAATATTCGGCGAATAATAAAAACCGGTGGAGTTATCGCGGCAAAACGAATTAAAAAGAGGGCTCTAAAAGTATGGTTTCGCCAAAGGATTGGGAAAATGATAAAAATGAAATATGATGGCCTGGTTGGTTGGTAGTGATGTGTGTTGTCGATATCGATATCGATAAAACAGCTAAGAAAAATAAATGTTAACTGTTCTAAAGTTTAACAGTAACTGTTTTAGAAGAAACAGCACAGTAGATAAAGTACATAATTTTAAGTAAGACTCAATATTACTTTAAGTCTATGTACCCGATAATAAAGGAAAAGTACTAAAGTTAAATGTCTTCAGATTGATCAAGCCTACAACATATCTGTAGTATAAAATTAACATTAGGGCAATGTTAAGGTGTATCGTAAGTGAAATTTAATACACTAGCTTTTGCCCGCGGCTTCGCTCGCGTGATATTTCGTCTGCCACATAAGTTATAAGTGACAGACCATTTTATTTATATGTGAAATGGAACATTTATTAACCGACCAAGATGGCGAATGCGATTTGTTTGTCGTTGTAAGTGCCATTAGAATTTAACGAAATACTCTATAATCCGAATTTTGTGGATATTTATGTTGTCGACTCGAAATGAATATTTTTTTTATGTTTTGTTATTCGTATAAGGTTTTGATCGGGTCTACCGTACCCCTTGACGAAATTATTAATATAGATAAGATGTTTTATTTCAATACTAATATAGGTAAATATTAAAAAAAAAATAGACTAAGTTCATACTCGTAATTGCAACTTAGTATCTTATTAAATTCTAAAAATATTTGTTCAGTATTTTGATAAAATAGTCACATATTTAGTCTTTAGTTATTTCATCGATATATCCTGTACAACACAACAGAATAGGACATAGACACATTTCTCGTCTCAAATATTGCTTATATTACAAGACCAAGACATTTTGGAAACATATGATAAACGCCATCTAGTGAATTATTTATGAACTACTTTGGCGTTAGTTACGATAATTTATTTAGACAAATTGATGCTTGTAATTTTAAAATAATGTTTCATTTAAGTTAATTATTTTAATATAGTCTATGGTCTCGCAGAAAATTGGCGGGAAATTAACATTCAGACGGAATCCATTCGAATTCAAATTACTTATAAATCTCATTAATTTGTAATTTATATACGATAGTCTGAAAAATATGGTTTCTCGAACTCTTTAATATACTTCGTCTTATTAATTAAGTAGACATTATGACAACCATTGTTTTGACACTTCGTATTTTATATTTAGCTTTAGGGTTCCTTACCTAAAAGGTAAAAATGGAACCCTATTACTATTACTAAGCCTCCGCTGTCTGTCTGTCTGTCTGTCACCAGACTGTATCTCATAAACGGTGATACCTAGAAGGCTAAAATTTTTACAAATTATGAATATCTGTTACCGCTATAACATGAAATCCTAAAAAAAAAAAATATTGAGACGCTTAAAATTTTCACAGAATAGATAGTAGTATTGTTACCTTTAAAATAATTAAAAAAAGTAAATATTAAAGGGGGGCTCCCATACAACAAACGAAATTTTTAAGCAATTTTTTTCTCGATCTTAATAAACAGGTAAAAACTTGAATATTTAAAAAAATGAAGTATTTTTTATAAATATGACGATGATGACACGGAACCCTTCATGCGCGAGTCCGACTCGCACTTGGCAGGTTATTCAATTTCCCTACTCAAAAATTTTGGTATTTTAATTTCGGTTTCGGTTTTAATTTTCAGTACGTCTATAACACAGTTTCCTCGTAGTGCGGCGCGACCTCAATCAAACGCCTGCATGCCTGAAGCCTGCGTCAAAAGAATTAAAAAATGGTAGCAAATGGGTTGCAAAAAATCCTCACCGTCAAAGTAACGTGATTAAAGCCAGCTTTGAAGGGATTTGCGTACGAGGTTTCAGGATATGGGAAAAGTATGGCGCGCTGAGTGATGGTAAAATCGATGTAACTCTATGTAGTATGTTCGAGTGCGGAGTCGTAAATATTCGTTAGTTAGAAACTATGTCTTTTGGTCTACGATGATAGTACCTATATTAACATCATTACATTAAAATAGGTTGTTAATAGTATTTGATGTTAGTAATTCCTAACGTTTTGATTGACAATGTACCTATCATTATTATCCCCAAACCAAAAAATTATAAACGCAAATTTCAGAACAAAAAAGGGTGGTAGGGAAAAACATAACATAAATGATTAATGATAACAAACATAAATGATAACGTTTCCCAGTACATTGCTTGGCAGGCCGTGCTTTGTGACGTATGTCAGATCATAAAAAAAAACCTTTTTTGTTCTGAGGAGGAAATGTTATCACTTATTATTTACGTTGTTTTTTTCGACTAAGTACGCTTTTTTGTTCCGAAGCTTGAGTGTATGTATTTTTGGTGTGAAATCAAGACATAAGAAATGGGATACGAATAGGAACAGGTACTGATAAATTAATAACAAATTTTATTTGTAAGAAACAGATCGAGGTCGCTGATAAGTTACAAAATGGTTCCTCGATAAGCTCTTATTTAAGAATAAGGTTTGTTGTTCCTACATAATTGACTAAATTAAATTTCTATTTATTGGTAAAGCAGTTAAAATAAAAAAAAACATACAGAACAACGTCTACCCGATCGTAAATAAAAAATTATAACGTGTGTGGTTTACTTAGATCCCATAAAACACAGCAAAATATGCAAATGTGGTTAATATTATGACTGGCCCAATTAAAAATAGCGTTACTGACAAATAAATTGTAACAAAGTATCTCCATAATGACATTAAAACAGTCACGCCCCGAGCCACGGAATAATAATTTTATTCATAAACTAATTGACATGGAAACTGATTCATATAGACTTAATTACTCCTGCCACCCTCGCAGAAAAAAAAATGCCGAGTACTCCGATTCATCTTTTAAAAAATAGCCATTAGTACACCATAGATAAAAAGCGCGCCAAACTAAACTATTTTTTATCTGTGGGCGATACGACAGCATGTCTCTGGCCGGTTGTGACGTTTCGTATTCGAATTTCGAACGACCATCTGCCGCCACAATAGGCACTTACATGCGTGCGCACTTGGAATGGTTTTTTAAAATCGTATATCTATTATTGCTATTATAATTTCGACTGTATTTCTTGGAAGTACGGTCGGTTTTCTAATACATTTTCCTAAGGAAGTCTCCCCAGTTGTTATTCGGATTAAGTATAATGAATCGTAAATTCGATCTTTGACACCTTTTTCATTTGGATTCGAGCTCGTACATTTCTATGATTGTAAGTTAATGGTACTGCGATGTAAAGACAACTTTATTGTTAAGATAGTAAGGTTTGTTTTATTATAATAGCAGACTATCTGCTAGTCTGTTAAATGTGGCAAGAAGCTATTTGAGGGTAGTGAATGGCGTGATTTCAGCTTAACTCCATTTTATTTGTACTGATGTAATTGTATTTTGATGTAATAGAGAACATATTTGTTATTAAAGAGGGTTCGAATTATGAAATATTGTCAATAGATTAACATGTTACGTTTTTATTAACCGACATTAGATTTATATAATAAAAATCTAGAAAATAATTTTAGAAATCGAAAATAGGTACCTTGTGGATATATGATATTTATATACCGATATCCGTTTGGGCTGTAGAGCATGTAAAAAAAATTGAACAAGAATAAAATTAAAAGATTTTTTTAAACAAGCTTTTATAACTTGTTAATAAGAAAAATAAGTAAAAAGTGCAAAATTTTAAGTCCCTACTGTTAACCGTTGAGGAGTTCAAGCGTCTATAGCCAATCCTGGTAGCAGTATCACATCATGTTTATTATAAACATGCATTGTCATCAGAACTGGACCAGTGTGTAAAATTTTTGCCCAATCGGACACCGGGAAGTGGGTGAAATTTAGCTTGCAAGATTTGATTACAAACACCGGGACAGGTGAAACTAAATAAAAGCTTGTAAAAAAGTATATATTTATATTACATACATACAAACATACATACTTTCTAAAAACAACGCTTCGTCTGTCGTAGTGACACCAATTACCACTTGCCTTTCTTTCACAAAGGTTCCATGCACTTAGAGCTAGGTCTCTGAATGTAGGCTAGTACTAGACCGTATCTAGGGCACTGAAAGCTTCATCTGTGTCGTCGGGGTGATTAGACCGACATGAAAGCGTGTTTGAACGAATGGGAATGGTTGACTTTCCTAAACATTCCTTTTGACGACTGACAACCCTATTGTTTTGTTTTTAATATTGTCTATGGATAGGTTCAAATATGGAATCATTTTTGAGAATATGCAGTTCAAGTTTAGAACTTTACATAGGTAATAGAGTTTTTACTCTACTTAAAAAAAAAATCTTAATTGGTCTTTGTATGTTTTGACACCATTGTGCGATGCGATTTTAATATAATATTTTTTTTATTGACTACGCAAGTAAGTTAATGTTTTTCGAACGTATATAACGGATTTCAACATATAGGGTGTTATTGGATTTGTGCGATTATGAACGTGACAAAAAACTATAATATTTTTAAAAATACATTTCGAATTTTTGTTTTTTTCTATTAATGATTACTATTTCCTATAATAATATTGGTTTTTTAATCTGTATAATTTCACCTGCCGTCATTTGTTACTTAATTATTTTTACCAATATGTTGCTATAATTCTTGAAAGTACTCGTAATATAGATAGATATATGGATAGATTCCAGCTCAATTATTGTTTGTGGTGTTTCAGTTAGATTATAACAGTAGTAAGTTAGATAGGCTTTGCTTAGAGAATGCAGTCTTTGAGTGAGTCGTAGGAGTCAATCAGCAAATTGGGGCTAACAATAGTTGATGACGGATGACGTTCGGCTGACGATTTTAGCTCAGACTGAGGATATACTACTATCATGGTATATCATTATGTGTTTGTGTGTTGCTTGACGACCCGTATAGCGCAATGGTTACCACGCGGGATTGTAGAGGGTCCTGGGTTCGATTCCCAGAAGGCCGGAATTTAAATGATGATTTTAAATTTCTGTTCTCGGGCTGGGTGTGTGTTTGTGTTTCTGTGTCGTCCATGGCACCCACGACAGGGAATCCTAGTATGGGGCTATGAGTGTATAGCGTTATTATTATGACTTATATTACGCCTGTTGAGTAATGGTGAACAATAAATTTTTTCCTTTATCAAAGTCATTAAGTTTTAGTTAATACTAGAAGACCGGGCAGACTTCGTTCTGCTGCATATTTTGTCTCTTCAATTTTCATTTATGCTTCACCCACGGAAAAGTTGTATCTCAAAAGATATTGCAGTTGGTAAAAGTATATCCTCTAATCCTCTAATATTTCACAAAAGTAATAATTTTATTCTGTAGGTATCTGATATAAAACGACACAAAATTCAAGCAAGCGGAAACTTCAAATTTTAAATTTCGAACGTCCTCCTATTCCATACCGTTGCAATCCGTCCTCTCCGTTTGTCGTAGCCTCGTCTGTTTGAACCGATGCCGGCCGTCAATCAGACAAATTGGACTTCCAAAGAACAGAACGCACTCCATTTACGATTCTCAATTCACTCCTCAAATTCGCTCGCCGATCCACTCCGAATGGAGTGAATGAGTGTACGATGCGCCTTCTGTTTCGCCATTCGACGCTTTCTTTTTAAATTTCAGCCATTGATTTACATATTCGAACGCCTTTTTAAACAGTCAAAAAAAGTCTGTATCTTTTTTTTCAGACAGTCAAAAAAATTCTGTATTTAAAAAGAAATGCAATCGTTTCGATATTTCGCATGAAACCTTTGATGTATGAAAGTCGATGTTAATTACGCGAAACCGTGTTTTCATTGGGATGTAATTTATTAATATTTGAAAGCCATTGTCCTATAGTAAATGCAACAGTGGCACAATAATCCGATGTCCCATCGCACACTACAAAATTAATCACCGGACAAATCGTACGCGAATCAAGAAACCATTAAACAACCAATCCGCATTTTATGAACGCAGCGATTCTATTTGCTGCCAACATAACAGAACTTTTCGAATTTAGATCTTATTCATAGACAATCTAGAGTTTTCGAGTTTGACAGCGCGCGTAAATTGATATGTACGCCATATTTAATCACCTACAAAAGACCTCGCCGAGTTGTGCTCCGCTTTCGGAGCAACATATACGCATTCAAAAGTGACAAAAGAAAAAAGCAATCTTCTCAGATTGGCATTTGGGGTCCACCATACAAAAGAGGGCTCCTTTTAGGGGAATATTGTTAGTACAGATTGAAAAGCGTTCTGTCGTCAACATGTTATTCGGTAATTTAGTGTTGCCCGATTCGAATAACGAGGGATGTAATTGGAAAGGAGGTTTTAAGTAAGGCCCATATGTGTCTGATTGATTGCTTTTGCTCGATGTTTCTTATTGGGATCATTGGGCTTTGAATGGGAAATGTAATATAATGTAATTGTAATTGATGTAATATTAGTTAATATTGTTTTTTTTAAACCTTATTTTCTTGTTTAAGATATTATATTTGTCTGTACCTAACTTAAGTTTTAGTTATTTAAATAAAGTGATTGAAGTTTAAATTATACTTAAATTAAGCTTTACATATAGAAAACTGTTTTTATTATTGAGCTTATAGTTTAGTTTATAGATGCTTAGTAATAATCTTAAAGTCAGTTCGTTTCTTTATCTAGAGGTTCATCCATTCTTAAATCTAAATTGTCACCAAAAGGGGCGTAAGATCCTTTTTTTAATTATTATAGCATTCTGTTTAATATCAGTCAATTATTCTACATTACATTTACTCAATTTACTCATTACTAGATTAGCCTAGCTACTACCTTCGTCCTTACTAATTTGTCATTAAAATCTAAATTAATGCTACCTACATCTAATAAGAGTTCGTGTTCTCAATATACTTTTCATAATCGAACGTTAAACGAACAGTTGTATTACACTTTCAAATATTTCCAATACACGTGGGACCCGAACATTTTCCTCCTTATTACCATTCCAAATACGCTTAGGGTTCCTCACAAATATAGATACATTCTTTATTTTTGATTCTTATAAAACCATTCCCTTTAATATACTGGGGAATACGCGGCGCAAGTTTTAATATGAAAAATACCATTATCATAACAGACAAAGTTTTCTCGCGACGCAAATCAAAAATATCTTGAAATATAGTTCTTATCGCGACGTATTAAGAGTTATAGGATAGCATGTTGATGTATTTTGACGGTAAATTTAAGTTGTTGTGCTACCAACAAAGCGGAATTATGTACGCGTTCAGCGAAATCTACTTGCTTCGCTAAGTTGGCAGCGGTAAGGTTGGTTTTCTTATGTTGGCAGTAAATACAGGAGTAAACGCGGCAGCATCAGTTGTCGTATCTTTCACCTAACTTGACACTACAGAGAAATTGTTTAACATTCGACGGGAGTCGTTTTTTTCAATAAATATTGATGAGTTTCAGGTGTTATTGGATTATCCCTGTTTTTTTTCCTTTCCACCCTCTTACTTTGATTAACAAAGTTGGCGCGACACCTACTTTAATGTCATTTCGTGAGATAATTATGTAGGTACCCATTATAAGGTACCTGCGCAATTTCGGTCTTTAGGGAATACGGATTGATGGTGGTTTTTTAAAATGGGTACCGCAAATTGGGGGGACGAGAACAGGGACACTTAGGTATTTTAGTTTTAGTACTATAATTTTTTTTAACTATCTAATATTGAAAAATTTTATGTAGGTATATAAAGTTTAAATTGGGTACCTAAGATTTTATTAGCCCAAGAAGGAATATAGGACATTACGAACATGTTTTTTTGTTATGTATCTCATGTAATAATGTGCTATCAATTTTAGTGTGATTTTTTTTTAATTTACATATTTTTATACCTTGCACTGAATTTTTGTATTTATGAAGCGTTGTACCTAGCTAGCTCTACATTTTTCCTTAGGTATTCTTAATATAGAATAGATACAAAATATTAAAAAAAAACTTGTATAAAAAAGTAAAAAAAAAAAAACAAAATTAAATCACCGTCTTATAGCAATATAGAACCCTAAAAGATCTGTCCCCAAAGCGCGCCAACTTCAATCAAAAATGGAGCGTCATCTATTTTTTTTTCACTCCGCTATGACAAAGGCGCAGCCGTCAAATGCCATTGCTCAAATGAGAACGCAGTCATTCGCGAGTGTGGTGAAACGGAAAAAATCATCGGGTGAAAAAAAAAATACAGAAATGTCAGCGCCATTTTCTCCGCAAAAATACACTTCAATTGCGTTCGAAACAAAATGAAATCCGATCGATGTTTTATGCCATTATAAGTTATTAATACGCCATAAAGTAGAAAAGTTTGTTTTACGGGAATTTGACGCGTTTTCTTTGAGGCTACAATATGTCTGGAGGTTTTAAAGGCGAATCGATATATTTGTTACGTTATGTTGTGAGGAACACTCATGGGACACAGTTGTTTTATACAGAAATCAGACAAATCCATCCAATGTATTTATGCTGACGTTGATTTATCTAATGTTTATGACGCAAATATCAGTTATTTTGTGTTACAGTCGCTTATTCAAATTTTATTTAAATGAAGAGTTGTGTTACGGGTTTTTTAAAGTCATGTCTATTTTAGTAATGTCTACTACATATTTACCTATAACACGCTCTACAGTCCAAACGATTAAACTTATATTAATATTTTAGTTATCATTGGATTCGTTTCAAATTTGGAATGACATAGGCTTAACATCTTGTCATTATTGGACCATTGGTAAAAATGTCAATTAAACATCAAATAACCGTCAAATAGTAAGTATAAGCATTCATCAGTACCCAAGGCAGTCCAGTCAGCAGAATTGGACTTCCGATCCTGTGGTCAATACCTACTCTATGACGTCAGAGGCAAAAGACTATCGAAGTAGCGCGACTGATTTCCCGACGGCATGCGACACGAGATCTCTACTCTAAAGTACTCTACTCTACTTTAAATTTCAATAGGGTTGCTACTTTTACATCACTAAAAAAAATTTCAATTAGTTAAATTCATATAAGCGCAAGATTTAAAAAAATTCAAATTGCATGTAAGAATGAAACGTGGAGTCATCTAACGGAAATATTTTGACTTAATTTAGTTTATGCATTACTATAAGAACCAATTTAGGTACTACCTACTGTCTACAAAATATAACAGCTTATTAATTATAATTAAAAAACACATACAAAAAAATATAGTATCTATAGACTGAGACTTCGGAACAAATGAGCGTAAGTAGTAGAAAAAAACATAACGTAGGTTACTTATCAAATAATTATAACGTTTCCCGGTACTTTGCTCGACATTTCGAGCTCTTTGACATACCTACGTCAAATCTTAAAAAAATTACTTAATTTTTTTGTTCATAAGACTAAGTCTATACATTTTTTGGTTTCAGCTAAAAAAAACGCCTAAAAACATACGAAGAAAGATTAATTGAACTAAAACCGACCCAAGAGTTTGTCAACCCCTCATAGAAAAGAAATGCAATGTTTCCTTCCATTCTCAAAGACAATATTCTTGTCAATTAACCAAACTTGAACCCTTGAAAGAAATTTAAACCCCCCTTAATCCTCCATCCTTCATACTTACACCAGAACTAAGAAATAACATGTACAACTAACAGTTGATTTCTTGCCAAGTATTCCTTCATTCCAAGTGATATAAATTACAGTCCCCGCTTGAATTCAGTTCAAAGTGGATGTCTCAAAATAAATCTTATTCCAACTATTCACTACATCTTAAGACTTGCTTAAACCGAAGAGATGGCATCATACGATCTTTTATCGCTCGAAGCAGACCAATCCCATTTCTTAATTCAAATTCGTCTTCCCATTTCGAATTTTAAAGTTGGCTAAAATGTCCGCCATGTATGAACAGATTATGAATAGGTTGCCATAGAGTAAGTTGTTAAAGTTTAATTATTTTTGCGATTTATAATGTCTATGGTAATTTTTTTTTATGTAAGAGACTATTTTATTGTCTTGAATTGAAGCTCACTCTGCGATTCTAATGGCAATGTTAGATTTTTTTATAATGATTATAGCAAACGAGCTGGCAGTGTCTATAACTAATTGTTAGTAATTATTAGCAGTCCAGTTAGTAATCGTTTGCATTGTCCCGCTTGAAGTCGGTCAATAGATGGTACTCAGAGGTGTCCCTAAGACAGATGATAAAATGATGTTAAACTCTCAGACCAAAAAATATAATAGATTCAGTGTTCAGAACAAAAAAGTGAGGTCAATTTCTTTCTTTTTTTTACGATCTGACGTATGTCACCGAGCACGGTCTTCCAAGAAATGTACCAGGAAACGTTATCATTTTGTTATTAACGTTATGTTTTCCCTACTGCGCTTCTTCGTTCCGAAGACTGCGTGATATCTGCGTGATAGTGTTATCTGTGGTGAAACTATACGTGAGCACTATATATCACATGCCTTTTAACGACATGTATTTTTAAGCAGTACCTAGAAAAACTTTTTTATTATTTTTTAATAGCAATCATCTCCACAGCTTTCTGTAGTCGTAACAGGAATTTAAATACCGTAGAGTAGTCGGGGCGATAACGTCGTAGTCCGACCCGTATTAATCCTAATAAGCGCTCCTTATAATTACTTAAAATTTACTTGTGTACTTTCTTACTCACTTTCGTCCCTGGAGTCATTCGTGGAGAGTAGTGTGGACATGACCTTACAATATACGATCATAGATATTATACCAATGCTTAATTCAATTTTTTTTTTTTTTAGTTTTTCTGTAGATATTGGCGTAAGAAAATAAAATTTCTGTATGCCTAAACGACTAAATTAATAAAAAAAAAATATTAATTACATGAAACTAGTTCAGACCAAAAAATATTTATAGTCTAAGTCTGTTTTGAAACAAAAAAATGAAGTCACTTTTTTTCTTTTTTTTACGATTTGACGTTAGTTACAGAGCACGGCCGAGCAATGTATCGGGAAATGTTATCATTTGTTAAGTACGTTATGTTTTTTTCTACTACACTCATGTGTTTCGAAGTCTCAGTCTATATTTTTTTGGTTTGTCGTAACTAACTAACTAACATTCTAAGAGAAATATTACAAATTGTAATTTGTTCAATAATTTGAATTTTAAAGATTTGGGTAATGTAATAGTTACACCTATGTCTGAAATTTACCAATGCCAAAACTCACGATTATATTTCAACTAGAATCAAAGATAAATATTAATATTGAATTTGTTAAATGTTTTCGTTCATAGAGGTCAAAATTACACTTCAACTAAAATCAAGTATAAAATTTTGCCAATGCTCTTTAAAATCAAAAAAAAAATATTATTCAAAATTCTGCCTCACTAAAAATCAAACACAGACCTTTTGCACGAGAGTTATGTTGTACCTATGTTGTCTGTCAAAGCACGTGCCAGTAACTATTTTTTTAAATTAATTTTAAAAAATCTTATTACGTTTTATTATAACTCCAAATATACTCGTAAGTTAGTAATCCTTGTTAATCTACTGTCGTAACCCTTGGCGCGTTCAAATTTGCCACAACCCGACGTCTTAGCGAAGTACATGTACAGTCGGCAACACAAGTGTTAATTGACAATTTTGTATTTAATTTTTTTTAAGTCTTTTTATACCTCAAAAAAAATTAAAACTGAGATCACTGTGAATAATGTGTAAAAAAAATTATAACTTTTTTATAGGTATGAAAACGAAGCCTAATTATCGACGTTATTTTTAATTACAATTTAGACTCTACATAACGATTTTTTTAGGATTATTATAAACATTCGTTAAGTATATTAAGAACCGCTAATAGCTACTAACATAATGATATTAAATTATAAAGGTCAACTTAAGATAATAAAAAAACAATAAATAAACGCTAACGCACTCATACCCCCGCAGTATGATTCCCTGTGTCGCGGGTGGCATGGACAGCACAAATAACACATCACTAGTACCCATGACCCGAGAATAAACATTTATCTGTCACATAAATACGGCCGGCCGGGAACCCGGGACTCCTTGCTTCGCAGGCAGGGTCACTACCAACTAGGCTACGAGGTCATCGGATATGTAAGTGGTCTCAAAATATCATTGTTTACTTCAAAATACTATTGTATTTGTGAAATAAAAAATACAACTCGTTAAAATTCCTATTTTTAATTAGCTTGTAAGCACTCGTGTACGGAACTGTACCTTATACAGTAACTCTACTACACCTTTGAAATATTCTGTTCAAGAGCACGAATAAACGCTTATACAGCGACCAAGATTACATGATACTTGTTACTTAAATTATAAAGTCCTAGAAAGTAGTGTTAATACCTATATCTATTAAATAACATTTTAACCATGACTGACAAAAAATACACATCCTCAACCGAGAAGCATAAAACATTAATCAATTTACGCGACCGACTACTAGACATGCAATAATTTTATTAATAACGTTTCGACGTGATATTATATCTCTTATTACAATTACTATTTCAAATCATTCATTCATTTGTATATCATTGACTTATTCAATATTTCAGCCAGGCATTCTTCATTCATCGATGAAACTAATCTCCATTGAGTCCTCATAATTCCATTCATTTAATCATCAAGTCCTTCACTCAGTTATTCGTTACACTAATCTCTATTGAGACATCTTAGACTACTTACGTCATAATCAAGCATTAGTTAGTTGTCAAAGGTGTGTGTAGTCTGCCAATCCGCAGTAGGCCAGCGTGGTGGACTATGTGAGCGTACTACTGTGAGAGGAGACCCGAGCCCAGCAGTGGGACAGTTGTAGGTTGTTAAAAATACCGAAGATTTTCGATCAAGACTGTTGAATCCTACTATAAAACCTCTTAACTGAAGTCGTAGTCGAAATAAATAAAGTTTCTAATTACCTATACATGGCTTATGTAGGTTTGGTGAAAGAGTTCAACACTTGGAGACGCTCTTTGCTTTGAGGATACACTTTGCTTTTTAATTAATTCTGCAAGTATGACGAAACCGACCTTATGAATAACGTCGTTGGCGCCAAGATTAATTCTTTGCGTCTCGTCTGTACTTTACTAGCTCATACCTAAGTTTATTTGTGTTATAGTAACGCAGTATTGTTGGTAAATGTTGGCAACATTGATTGATGATGACGCAATGACGGACTAGCTGCTATATGAGTAACGCGGGCTGCATAGACATATTTGTTATCGTATCGTGACTATGTTCGTTGCTGTGCCGAATCGCTATCCAATAACTCTGATAAGTCAGTTTTTTGACGTTACCATTTGCTTAAAGACTACTATCTATCGTACCACCTTTTTATTAAATGGTTAAGTAAATAATTCGTAGAGCACAGAGATTAAGTAAATGTGGTTTGTTCACACTAGAATTGGTACAATATTATGAGTGTATATCATTTTGAAGATACTATAATATAGATTTAAAGTTATTGTTAGGTAACGTCTATTTAACGATTTATCAAGTTTCCGAATCACAAAATACGATTTCTAGATGAGCTTTTAACACCTCTATAAGATTGTTTAAAATATAGTATTCACGTATGAATCAATAATACATTACGCAAAATTCGCCCCAGCCATTCTAAATAATCCATTCAATTTACATCCGTGAGTCATAGACAAAAAAAAAAATAAAAAAAATCCAGTTCAGTAATCGCATTCGATTTACAAAATGTGAGGCTCAGTTGGAATCCACAGACTATTGAAAAGCGCATTCAGTGGGCGGGAAGCGCGGGAAATAATTAGCTGAGCCGCGGGCAAAGGAAACTCGCGGCGCAGCCAGTAAATTGAATATTTTTTTTCTATGCTTGCGAAGTGTTCTCGAATCAAATGTTAAAGTACATTTATCTACTAATAAGCTTGGCTTACCGTTCCGTATTTGTGAAGATTTTTATATTTCTATACAATATGCGGACGGCGCGTAGTTTCGTACTGTTAACTAGTTTGAAGAATAAAAATGTTTTTCGAGTATAAGTATGTTTGTTTGTTACTCTGACAAGCTCTACAGTCCATAAGGCTTAGCTTTTTAGCATTAGATAGTCATTTTTGTATTTTCTATGTAACTTTCTTTTCTTATAAAAATACGTTCATACAACTTCAAACCCATTGTCCAGGTAGGAATTAAACGATTATACATTAAATCAACTTGAAAAAATTATTTGTTTATTTTTACACTTCACAAAGAATCTTTAAACTGATTGAAGATCCTGTATCACAACTTTTCACTCAGTAAAACTTAGTTGAGATAAAACTTTCATCTCACTTAGGTTCAATAATTGATGATTAATGTCAAGAGTAACTTAAAATAACTTTAAAACTGTTGACTTTCTTTTATTAATTATCCTCTTGGCCAACACTTCATACAATTTGATTACGCTTGTCAATTTCCATCATTATCGCATAGTCATTGATAACATTAAACTTTCATTATCCACTCATTGTTGTGCTCGTGAAGAAAAACAAAATATTTTTGAGGTGTTTTAGGAAAATGGTAATTTTTTTAGTAATACTTACAGAGGTTAAGCAAATAATGTTACATTTTTCATTAATTTAAGTCTCAGCATAAAAGTCAAAATTCTCCACAATATTTTAATATTACATCTGGCAACCCTCGAATGAATACAGAGCTATACTTTTTTTCTAAATTCATTTTACACATAACTATGGACTCCAATGACTGAACTCGATACAGTATTCTGTACTCTATGCTATTTCCACATAAAAACCGTATCGGTCCTCGATAATCCAATAAACCATGAATCCATTCCGTACAATATTTTCGTTTTCACGTTTCTATCACGGAACGTAAAAACGAAAAAGGTAACCTGTCACAAAATGGCGCGTTATTATCTTGGCTAATAAAAATTCTGCGCGCGAAAATCCCTCGCACGCGATTGGCTGGCCGTCCCCCGAGACCTCACACCATTGGTTGGTTTCTGTTTATTCCATTTTCAAATTAACTTTCACTGTCTCCACGTTTGCCGGTTAGCTGCGAATTTATTTATTTCATTCACGTTTTATTACGGGCTAGACCACGGCATGTGAAAGAAATAGAAATGTCTTTGTGATTGAGTAATATTATCGGCCGGTTCTTTTAAACTAACTATAACTAAAGCTGTGGGGTTATTTTTCATATTTGTATAACAATTTTACTGAACGATGTTTCATATGAAGACAGTGTTATTCACGACATTTTCATACATATTAATTTTTTTTCTGTACTCGCAATCATTATCGTGTTGTTCAAATACAATGACACCTCATAAGTTGAAATTCGTCACGCTGTTTAAGCTGTAGAGCATGCCAAAGAAGTTGACATAATATATGCGATCGAAAACATTATTCGCCTTTTAGCGAAGTTGGGTAATTAATATGATTTAATATGATAGGTACTTAAAAATCGATAAATTCAAATTCAAATCATTTATTTTGTCTTAGGAAGTATTAGCTTACGTAACTAAGATAAGAAATTTAACCTCATTTTCAAATTTTCTGCCTTGCTAGAAATCAAACTTAGGGCTCTTAGAACATAGCAACTACTGCGAATATACCATAAGGGTCATCGAAATGCCACTTCTATGCAAATATATTGTCTATGGTCAAAGTGAAGCCGTTTCATTACTTGGAAAATTATTTTACTGCGTGAGATAAATAAATATAGTAATAAAGTTATAGCGATATCTTTATAGCGTTAAGAATATTTTAATTATTATGACTTATTAATGGTTGAATAATAAAATGAGAAGAACGTTTTTTAATCTGTAAGTATATAATTTTATGAATAACTAAAGGATAATTTCGGTACATTTTTGAGAGTGATACAGGCACTTAAGAGTGAGATATGGCATGGTTAAAGTTTACATGGCGAAGGACACAAACCTAAGTTTTGTTTCAAAATAATTTTACAAATATATTTATTTTTGTATAAAGTAAAACTTACACAGTTAACTTTTATTATAGTTATCAGATGGAAGGTTCGACAGACAGTTGACGGTGATATTGTTAACTTCCATACAGATATATCGAGTCGATAATCTATTGTTTCAGATAGTAAAGTATGACTATTGTTATGTACTAGTTATTATGTTATGTATTATGTTTGTCTTCTATGTGGTGTACAAACAATAAAGTGTTTATCGATCTATATATCTAAGGTATGGTCGAATTTCGAGCACAGAGCGCAAGGATTTATATTGAACGTTTAAGAAAAAATATCTAATCTCGACGACTAATATTGTAATTAATTTAAAAATAGTTAATAATCTTTCTATGAAATACATTTCATTTATAAAACATTGAAATGAATAATTAAGTAAGTTAAATAAATTAGAAAATGGTGGCCGTATATTGTACTGACTTAAAAAAAAATTAGGCTTTGAGCGCGACAAAGAACTATACATAATGTACATACGTACGTACATGCAATACCTACACTCAAAAAACTTGACTGTGATGACGCAATCGGATTAAAACCAAATTAGATAGTACATAATACATACATTATATACGATCCTAGCGCGATCAGGTAAAAAAAAACAAATTGGTTTCAGTGTTGCCAGTTAGCAATATTACGAGCGAACCAATTTTCCCTTAAAGCTCTGAAGGCGCGCGTCCAATTTAGTCCGTAATACTCAGACGGAGGGAAATCAGAGGTGTTATTTTATAGCTTTATCTGTGTACAGAGTAGGATACAGATTATAGATTTGAATATGGAACTGGTTTAAAAAAAAAAGTGTAATAGATTGACGATACATGTTATAGATTTGAATATAGAACTGTCTTAAAAAAGTTGATTGTCTTAAAACGGGTTGTTTTCGCTAACAATAAATGGGATAAAAGAAAGTGTAAATACTGACCTAATATGTATAGGCAAATTTTGAGTAATAATTATTTGGATAAATTCGAGTTTCTAATGATTAATCATTATGGATGAATTGACAAACAGATGTATTTTATCATTAAAAATAATAATTTAACAGTATTTTATAAAATTAATTTACCAATATTGGTCATTCAATCACCTTATATTATTTTAATTTTGAACCGTAAAACTATGTGGATAAAAACAATTTGAAACAACTTAATGCTACAGTGCTACGCGGTTACGGTTACAGCTACGTTGCTACGAAACTGCGTAGCATTTTGTTAAAACAGTTTCCATAAATAAGTACACTACATTGATCTTTGAAACACACTTTTTTAATTACTTTGTATTTTCAATTACTTTGGCATGCTCTAGAGCAGTGGTTCCTAACCCTTTCAATATCATTACCCCTGTGACTAGGAAAACTGATTACTAGTTTCTATTATTTACTAGTGGACCTGCCCTCGCTTCGCATCGGTAAATTTACGCCGAAACAAAGGTAAAAAAGTAGCCTAAGTTACTCCGTACTACATCAGCTATCCGCCAGTGAAAGTCCCGTCAAAATCGGTTCAGCCGTTTCAGAGATTAGCCGGATCAAACAGACAGACAAAATTAAAAAAAAAATATTTTGGTATGTGTACCTACTGTGTAACTGTGTAACTGTGTAAGCGGCTATTTTAGTATTACAAATAGACACTTAAATTTTATTTAGTTGTATATATTCTTGGTGCTATTCGTGTAGGTAACCGGTATCTATATATGAACGGTATTTCGCTAAGCGCGGCGGTCGTAAACTAGTTCCATCATACCGGTATATTTCCCGCCGAGTGGTCTGGCGTGTAATATGGCTTGCTTCAACGGCTTTACTAGTTAAATGCTGTTTATTATGTACCTGGATATGGTAGGGGGTAACATTTATGTAGCTACTTTAGCAGGTCTAGGTACTTAAATTCGAAATTCAAATTTTTTTTTTGTCGTAGTAACTAATAAACTAAAAAGTAGCTTAAGTGGCTACTTTATGAGCCCTCTTTAAATTCGAAATTCAAATTCATTTTTTTTTCATCTTAGCAATTAATAAACTAAACTAAACAAACGTCAAATATTACTGTTTAAATTACATCATTACAATAAAAGTAGTTGTTTTCATTCTCTGATCATTATAGCTATTCCTGTTTCGATAGACAATAATTATCAAATCATTATCTTTTTAAAACAATATGCTTAAAAAACATTAGCCTCCTTCTGGCACGTTCGAATAATAAAACTGTTTTATGTAGGATTCCGGTAATTTGGCCAAACTTTAACAGGTGAAATGTAAACGCACACAACCAATCACGAGTAATGCAATATTTATTTTATTATTAATTTAATTTTCACTCTATGATAGTTCTCAAAGTGAAAAATAACGCCCCCCTGTGTGCGCTAGGGACCTACAAGGAAACAGCAAAGTGAAAAGATACATTTAAATAAAAGTACTTTCGAGTACTTTTAGGGGGGTAAAAAAAAACAATTAGTTCTTAAAGAGACTCTAGACGAAATAAGTTTGAAAACCTCTGCTCTATAAATGAAATCTTTCTTGTTATCCAACGTAAACTACAACTCATTTAAATAATATAAATTACATAAGTGTGTAATTCACAAAAAATACATTTAAGCTTAGTAAAACCCTTAATTCCAAGCCTCTTCACTTCAACTATTGATATTTGGTACTCAATGGTACTCAAAGTGGAGGGTGAATGGCACGCGCTCCCCATTACAAATAATTAAATGGAACAGATTAAATAATCATGGCATTATTTATACCTGTCAAATATTACCATTGCCACAGTGTAAGTTGGTAAGTTGTTTATGTTAGATACTTTTGGCCGAAACGATGGCGTCTGAGTTTGTGAAATTTTATGTAAGAAAAATTACAAGAGATTTTTAAAGTTTTGTTTCCCATAAAATATTTGTTTGAAATTTTATCAAGCTATTTTTAAGCAAGAAAAATTAGGAAAATAAAAACGTAAATAAAAATAAGATAATTAATATACAAGCTGGAAACAATTTTTTTATTGTTTAAACGAATAAAAAATTTATAAACGCGCTACCCTAACTTTTTTAAGCTTTTTATACATAAGTATACATAATTATGTAATACATTCGTAACTCTACATTAATATAGTTTCCAAAATATTTTATTTTCGCATGTTTGTTTCTATTTCTTTTTATCTAAAAAAACCTGAACAGATTTTAACGATACAAACTTGTCATATTTTTATTAAAAAATTAAATTATTTTTATTCTAAATCATAAAATTCAACAACCTCACATCACATAGGCGTAACATAAAAATAACATCAACAAATTGAACATCAAATTTGTAGTTAGTTTAGCAAAAATCAGGGCTACCAATATCAACAAAGCGGCATATTTCTCGCCACCACTTAGCGATACTCTAGTGAGGGTGAACTGCCACGCGTCGCCCATTACCGGTAATTAAACGGAATACGAATATGCCGTGTGAAACCGCCCTAATGGCCCTCCAAGCTTTAATAGTTTTAATAGCGCAAGCTTCTCTTGTATTCTGCCTTGTTAGTTTTTGTTTTTTTTTTAATATAATTTTACGATTAAATAAGATTGCATTTCACCAATAACTAATTCAAAGACCAAGCAATAAATGACACTTTGTACTACCAATTTTCAAGGAAATAAGCTTATACGACTAATAAAAGTGGAATCGAATTTTATTTTAATTCTTTTTGGGTACCTATTACTTAGGTTTCAATAATAAGCTTGGGTCTTTTCACATAGTCCGAGATAGAGTCGTAGACGTTTTGTGAATATTAAAAACACTATAACTATGTAGGTACGCAATATTATTATTATTCATAAGTGCCAGTAAAAAAACAACATTTAACGTCCAAACTTTGACGTAATTCTTTAACACAAAATTCGAACAGATCAACATTATAATTTTTTTTAATCTATACTTAACATGTTTCTTTTTGCTTTAAATTTAAATTCACAGGCAAAAAAAAGAAAAAAAAAACAACAATGATTGCAACTCAATGGAATACAGATTCAAAAGAGGCGCGCGCCGATACTGCACTTGAGGCTTTATAAAGAGCTATTCACTTACCGACGTACCCTTACAGAATAATTGTTACGACTTTGATCTTATGTAATAATAACATAGAGTACTGTGATGTAAAAAAAATTAGATTTAATTTGTGAACTATGGCGTTTATTTTGTAGAGGATTCATTTCAATATTTATAAGTAGGTATTGATAATTTTGAATGACTAAAACTTTTGATTTAAGAAATTATGTGTAATGATTTTCAAACGTATTTTTGTATGTCTTTTCCTTTGGCACGCTCTTCAGCTTGTAAAATATTAGCTTACAGTAAAATTATTATTTATTCGTAATTAATTACTCTTTACGTTCTTTTGCATGTTGGTCAATCTTATAACTAAAAGGATTTTACAATTTGAATTTCGAATATTTAACGCTTACCACAACATGGATTGGCCGTAAAATTAAGAGATCAAAAATAACGACGGAAAATTAAAAAAAAAAAAGTGAAATATTCTGTCTTCTTTTTAATATCTCTACAAAATTATAATGATGGTCGCGCAGATTAATTACAAAATATTTGACTGTTGACTGTTGGAATTATCAAAACTTTCTGTCCCATCCGTTTTGTAAAAGTTTTTTTTTTAATAAAGGTTAGGTTAAGGTAACTTAATGCAGGGACTTTTAAAACATTAAAGTAATGATCCTAACATAATTGAGGTCTCGTTAGTTCTGAAAAATGATACGAGCTCGGGGTTGCCATAAACACACGAGGGTTGCCATAAACGGGCGGATTAATTTTCATAATTGCAACCCTTTTAATGCGGGAGCGAGATGTGTGACCGGGTAGTGTGTTGGCGGAATAAATTATTGTTTGAGGGGAACATCAGTATTACGAGTTACTAACACGAGGATTTAGTTATTTTGCGTTGTTTTCTGTTACTTTTGACTTTCTATTTAAAATAAGTAAAATATTTTTATTTTATTTTAAGTTTATTATTACTACCTACCTACTCTCAAATTTTAGTGCAACCAATTCCTTTTTTTATGTTTAAGCTTTAAAAATAAAAAATTAAATGATTGTATCTTTATGATTGTTGTCTATTGTTCAAGTCACAGTCCTTGTAAATAGAACGTGAGTTACGTTGCGAACGTTGTTATTTAAGTCTCGAAATATCTGTTATTTTAACGTCTTTGCCTGCAATCGCATTCCTATTAAGTATGGATAAGTATCGCCAACTTGAAACTATTCATTCGATTTACTGAAGGTTTAACTAGTAGAAACATTAAAGACACGAGCAATTCTCAGTAACTACTGGTGCAAAAGATTACGCAACTTACTTATCTTAAGAATGTAGACGACACAAAGGACACTTTATTTTTTTTAATCTCTGAATTTGCAAAACATTGGCGACGCTCTAACGCACTCGAAAAACGCGGCAAACGCATTTTTTTTTTGGCTGAATGGTATGTGTTATCTTTGTCAGATAGATTTTATCTGTCACCCGATCAGTGTGACGAGAAACACTTTTGGCGCCATTATTTTCGTAACATTAGAAGATTGTTTGTCGAGTGGTTATTGTCGAAATTAAGCCGAATTTGTCTTCGGTTCTAAATTTAAGGGGAAAGTAAATATTTTAAGTAGGTAGATACTTTTGCTTTGTCGTTTAACATTTTGTGTAAAGTTGAGGAGTTTGTAAGACAATTGCTTGTTTATCAATAAAGGGGTTATTAATTTGGGCAGCGTTTCAATAACTAATAATTTGGTTGGTCCTTTGAAGTATCTCGACAACTTTTAAGCGTTAACTTAAAAGCGTTAAGTTAAAATCGCTGAAGTCATTTAGTGGAGTTTAGTGACAAACACACGTAAGTACGATAGGTTTTTATAGTACTAAGATAATCCACTTTTGTAAATTAATTAAAATAATTTGTTAATTATTGAGATTATTACGACATTTCCTAATGTTGCGTTCAATCGATCAAACTTTTATATGAACCTTCACGTTTGTATCAAACAAAGTCTGCGTAATAAAACAAAACCATCAAACGAGCATGAGACGTAGTCGTAAATCAAAACTTCCATCAAACACGTTACTGTGTCAAAGCCCTCTACACCACCAAACTTGCTTGACAAACTATAAAGTTTGACAAAATCTACGGGTTACATAATAATACCTCGCTAACATCTAACATCAAAGAAAATATATAAAAAATAAAAAAGCTTCTACCCTCATCTTTAAGCATTCTTAAATTTTATAGTAACACCGTAACCCACATCTCAAAGTCCATTGCGGTCAAATTGATTCAAGGAGCTTAAAGCTCTTAAGCTCAAAGCTACAATACTTTGAATAGCTTTAAGCGCGGCTATCGCATTAAAATCACACTTGGATGGTTTCATCTGCATTATTTGACATGTTATTCTTATTAATTCATAAGCTTTATTAACTAAGAAATAAGGTTGAAAATTGAACAGCATTATCGACCTCTTCAGATGTATTAATGATAATAGGGCCTATACAATGTTCTTGTGTTGCGTAATTCAAGGAACTTTTGGGGTTTTTATGGGATTGAGTATGGGAGAAAAAATAGCATCGTTGTCACCAGGAATTTCTACTTTATATCTTTGGGGTGTCATTATTAAATTTTTAGTTCATGCCTCTATGACGTCTAGATGGTGACATATTATTCAATTTTGTGTAATGCCACTTAAACTTTACCCAGACGATAATTATGACGATTCCAACGATACCTCATTTGTCAAATTATGTTAATAAATAGTTCAAAGGTTGTTTATTAATTTATTTTAATTCAGAAGTCATGAGGGAACATTCATATCTACTATATACATATTTATTATTTACGTACAGATCATAATCATAAATCGCCATAGTAATAAACAAAAGAATAGCATAAATACTTAATGTTATTGACAGAAATTAAAAATATTAACTAAAAGTCTGTGTGTGTAATTTACGTCATCTTTGATTTAATCTTTTTAAGAAATACCTATGCCGAAACCGTGTACAATTTTTTTTTTAATAAAAACTAAAAAAACTTAGCAAATTCCATTCACGTGTCCAAATATTCTCATGCGTATCGCAAAATTTTTATCATACTTTTTTACAGTACCTAAATCAATTGTATCAAATCCCTCTAGCAAATCGCTTAAAAGCAAACACTGTTATAACAATACTTATACAATTCCCACTCATTATGTTCGGTATTTAGGCTATTCTTAACAATGGGAACAAAAAATATAGGTACAATGGTTAGGGCCGAAAAATAAATCGGGTAAGTGGGAATCGGACTTATAAAAAACTGGTTCCGTATTAGGGAAAACGCCGTAGGTATTTCTCTTTACCCGACCTAGTTTTTCGAATGCATCTATGTATGAATGTATGTATGTATGTCCATTTTTGGCACGCTCTACAGCTTAAAGGGATTGAAGGATTTTAACATAATGTGTCATTTGATTCATCTCGATTGTGTGATTGACATAGACTACCTATATTTGAATCGATCCTTAAAATTATGTCTGACATCTACTGTCAGTCTTGATAAAAATTTAAAGAGCCTACATATTACATTCCAAAATATATAGAAGTAACAATCGCCGGCAACTCCGCCCGCGTAATTTTCCGGTTTTCGCAGTATTTTTTATTGCTGCTGCTTTCCTATTCATCTTAGCGTGATGTTATATATCCTATAGCCTTCCTCTACAAATGCACTATCTTACACTACAAGAATTTTTCAAATCGGTCCAGTAGCTCCTGAGATTAGAGCGTTCAAACAAACTCTATATTAACAAACAAACTCTATATTATTAGTATACATTGTAAGGGACAGACGGACAGACAAGCTATAATAGGGTTCCCTTTACCTACGGAACCCTAAACGCGATCTTCAAACAAACGCGGCGGGTGGCAGACTATGATAACAAATACTTGTAAACATTGATTCTGAATTATAAACCGGTGTTGAAGAAATTTACACTTTAAACCTTTAGTAATAAAGCCCCATTTTCTACTCCGTAGTCCAACAAAAGCCTTTCAAAGTTAATGAGACGTGTTAGCTACCTAGAGTTAGTCACTTGTTTAATAGATCGCGATAAAAGATTTACTAGCTTAATAGTAAAGATATCTCATAAATTAAAATAAAAAAATGTAATAATGATGCCATGTTTTGAATGTCAAAGTGAAGAGATTAATTTAGGAAATTTCCAAGATTTATAATTTTATTGTTAGATCTACTAATTCAATTTTTTTCATAGGTACTTTTTAAGGCGTTATTTTTTATTAACGGCCAAAGCATAATTAAAGAGCAAAGTTTCTAAAGTGGGCATATAGCGTTAGAAGCTTCACTTTACATAAGGTCTATTAACTTTATGACTATAACCCATAGGGTCCTGTCTTGGCAACATTTTACATAAAAATATTTTTGGTTTGATTGTATTTTTTTCCATAGTTAAATAACTGTAACAGGCTACGTATTTTTCAGTTTTTTTTTTGGTTTTTTATTAATTACTACTTTTTATCTTATTTTCTAATCGTATTCTATAGTTAATCGCTCATATCTTTCTATACGACAGTTAATAAAGCGCACCACACACTAGCCGGGTGGTAACACTGTGATTTCTATACAATCTTAGCTGTTAGCGCAGCCTTTGCAAGTTTCAGCTTTGTATTATGAAGTGTTGTGAACGCTTCTTACTCTGTACTATAGGTACCTCGTTTTTTTCGTCGTGATTTAAAAAGTAAACAATCTTGGCACTGCTTTTATTTATTTCATTAATTTAAAAAATTATTTAGAAGTAATAAAGAATTTATTTTAACATTAAATTAGTGTTTATTCTTTATTTATTTTTTATTTGTGTCTGTCTTATTAAATCGATAATTACAATAAAAAAACACTGTAAGATTGTTTACTTTTTAAATCACGACAAAAAAAGGCGTATACAAAGTCTATGTCCCCAGTGCTATCAGCGGCTAAGTTTGCAGCGAATCAGTTTAATACGCCCTTTAATATTTATTATGTATTTGAAATTGTGTCCAGTTAGCTTGTTTTGCGTTCAATTTACGTAGTTTACAGCGTTACGTACGCCAACTGTCTCAATTAGTGACCGACTCATAGAAAAACGGTTGCGACGCACGAAAATTGATCTAAGTTTGAAGCTAACTCGAATTTCTTACTCACTTAGTTGGCCGATAACAGTTTGTCTACTGGAAACACAGCTTAAGTCTGCAATGGTTGTACTAGTTTTAAACTACTAGAAAACTGGGCAGTTATTTTACTGCATATTTTGGTGTAGTGTCGTTGATTGCTAGTTTTCCATGTTAGGTACTCCCGATTTAAATATTCATGCAGCATTGGTAAATGTTGATTAC
>LGAG01000111.1:314327-349622 GCA_001278395.1 Lerema accius
TACATCAACCTTAATATTGTTACATTTATATGAAAATAGAAATATATTCTTATTAGCAAACAAGTGACAGCCCTATAAATTTGGTAATGTCAGGTTTTTTCAACATTTTGCACAAATTTCAACAAACTGAAACAACCCTGCAAAAAAAAAGTTTATTCAAAATTTTATATGTATACCTCGTTTTTTTCGTCGTGATTTAAAAGGTAAGCAATCTTGGCACTGCTTTTATTCATTTCATTAATTAAAAAAAAATTTACAAGTATAGAGAAATTTATTTTAACAATAATTTAATTATTGTTTATTCTTTAATTTCTTTTAATTTATGTCCGTCTTATTTTTAAATCGAAAATTACAATAAAAAGACACTGTAAGATTGTTTACCTTTTAAATCACGACAAAAAAAACGAGTTATAATGTATTTGCTTTAATGTTGGTTCATCTCAAAGAATTTACTATTATTATTTATTTATCCACAGAATTCTTATGTAACGAGTACAAACACAAATGCTTATTAATTATCATGCTCCTATTAAAGCGATAATCACGCTAAGATAAATAGGAGAGGAGCAGCAAAAAAAATATCCAGAAACGGGAAAATTACGCGGGCGGAGCCGCCGGCGACTTCTGCTTAGTTATAAAACTGTGGACAAAACATTATTGTTAAATATAATTGGAGTGTTACATTAGTGCTGTTTATTATTGAGTCAGTTATTGTTAAACTGCTAATTAATCCAAATTCGATTAATTATGACTAAGCACTTTACAAACAAACATGTTTGTAAAGTTAGTGTGGCTGTACATTAATCGTGGGTATTTTAGATTAAATATTTGTATCAATTACAAAATAATAGACTGATACTTGGAACAGATAAGCATAGAGGAAAAAAAAACAACATAATTATCAAACGATAACATTTCTCAGTACATTGCTTCACAGGCCATGCTTTGTGACATAGGTCAAATCACAAAAAAAGGAAAAAGAAGATTAAATGTTTTTGTTCTGAAGAGTCAGTATATTTTTTGGTCTGAGTTAGCAATATTGGTAACTTAGTAGTGTAGTAGGAAAAGGTAGATTGTAGCAAAGATTTGTAAGATTTTTTTTGTCACATTTGAAGAAAATTGTCCTAGTATTTTAAAAATCCTTCTATAGTTCATTTAACAGTGCATGTTTTAATCATCCTGAAAATACAGCTTTAGATGATTATGAAAAATTCAGTTTGGATTAAAAAACCTTTAGTCAATGTGTAATATTATAATTGAAGGGTGACATTAGATTAACAAAGAGTTCTTCATAGTTTCATTTAAGTTATAAATTCAGTAAGAATGCAGAAGAAAGCTATATTCTTCTGTATATAAGCATTCTAATCTGTTTGTAACTTGTTGGCAATTGATGATTTGTAATGCATTGTTTGAAGTCAAATATGAGCTAATTTTATGTTTTTTTCTCAAAGCTAAGAGAAGTGTTAATGTAGTAATAGTTTTAAAACCTAAATGTTATCTTTCTGAAACATATATTTTTTTAATTTTACGCTATCATATCAATCTTTGAACTTTGAAGAATAAAAACATAACTTCTAGATAGCCTGTGTGGCTCCGACATTGGAGACAAACTAATGACACTTTACATGTTGAAATCTGTCAATTTATTTAGACTGCAGAGCATGCCAAAGAACATGACAAACATACAGACACTCTAAAAATATTTTTGTTACTACATTATCATATTTCTGATGCAATCAGCTAATGCCAATTATATGCAAATGCAAAACTCATTGTTTTAAGTTTAGTATGGTGAACTTTATTTTTATACCTTACATTATACATTTTATATATGAAAGTATATTTTCCATTTCAGTTGCTAGGAGGCTTGCTAATTGGTGTCGGACTCTATGCATTCATTGACAAATGGCAAGCTACAGGACTTATAAAGGTGAGGAAAAATGAATAAGACAATCTTTGATGCACATTACACATTTACTATACATACCAATGTGGTTGTATTTTAATATAACAGCCTACTAAAGGTCATAGCCCACTATCGCGGCACCGCAACAGCACAGCAACAGCACGGCATTTAGTTTGTTATTCAAATTTGAGCATTAGAACGTGTGTCGTAAAATATATTTGACAATGTTAATATGAAAAAAAGCCAACGGCGGGCTGTCAGCGCTTACCGCTACGGTACAACTCATCTCGCAGCCCGTGCGTTGTCAAATATATTTTACGACACATGATTTAATGCTCAAATTTGAATAGCAAACTAAATGCTGGGTTGGAGCGATGCTGTTGCGGAGCCGTGATAGTGGACTATGAACTTATGACACCTTCAAGATAAGATTACTCTTTCATATTGCAATTTATCACATGCAATTAGTTTTTTATCCTTTAAGTGTACGACCATAGACCCATAAAAACAATATACGAAGCCAGCCGAAAAATGACGAACGTAAATATGGAGCTACTCGAACATAATGAAGCCCACCGCACGGTAGAATACGGCAAGCGAGTGACAGATTTTTGTGCGTCACTTATTTAGTCGCAATTGTATATGATCGCTGTACCTATTCTTTTTTATGCGTTTGTGTTGTACGACAAATTCCATCTATGTACTTAAATATGTAATTGTATGTGTAATAAATAAATGTGTATTTATAAGCATACCTAAAATCGCTTATACCACGATTTTTTCGTCGTGATTTAAATAGTAAACAATCTTAGTGTCTTTTTATTGTAATTATCGATTTAAAAATAAGACAGACACAAATTTAAAAAAAATTAAAGAATAAACGATAATTTAATGCTAAATACATTTCTGTATCCTTCTAAATTTTTTTTAAATTAATGAAATAAATAAAAGTAGTGCCAAGATTTTTAACCTTTTAAATCACGACGAAAAAAACGAGATAGACACAGCTTTTTTTTAATGATTTTGCTGACGGTTGGTTATTAAGTTATCAAATCAAAATGTTAAAGATTTTTTTTTTTTATTTCAGCTGGACACAATCTACGATTTGATGCTGAACATCAGTCTTCTAATAGCGTTGCTAGGAGGAGTCGTATTCATCGTAAGCTTCGCGGGATGTATCGGCGCGTTGAGGGAGAATACGTGTCTGCTGAAATTTGTGAGTTTTCTTGCGATTTTTAAGGGTTATTAGACGTAAATAACTTTATACGACACTTCCCTTTGTTTTAAGAGACTGCACGTGATGTTTTTGAATGAAATTTTATGCTGACGATGTGCGTTTGGATCATTAGTAAAAATTTTAATTAGTCCCATCACTAAGTTTTATGGTACAGCACTAGTTTCTGATCTATACTTTATGGTACTTCTTTCAGAATAAAACATGTTACGTTTATATGTATATTGCTTTTATTTAAAATATTACATCAGTATCGATACTTACGCGCTTTCTCAGTGCGTTTTTTGTACGTTCCTGTACTCTTCTTACAATAATGCGATGTCAGAATTCGACTCAAATAAAGTGGAGTCAACTCATTAACGGCCCACTATTGAGCACGGGTCTCTCCTCATAACTGAGGAGGCCTAGAGCATACTCCACCACGCTGCTCCAGTGTGGATTGGCGGAGGATTTAGTGGCCAATCCGCTTAACGACTGTTGTTCCCGGGTTCGATTCCCGACCGGGGCAGATATTTATGTGACAGATAAATGCTTGTTTTCGAGTCATGGGTGTTAGTGATGTGTTATTAGTGTTGTCCATGCCACACGCGACACGAAATCCTACTGCCGAGGTATGAGTGTGTTACCGTTTAGATTATGTACTATATAGTATACCCCTCACTTTGTGAGATGAGACCCGAGCCCAGCAGTGGGACATTTATAGGTTGCAATGATGATGATGAATGACTATATACAATGTTGATAGAAGAATATTTAAATGACAAAGAGGCATGGAAATGAACAGCTCTGCAACCGATTCCACTCAGGTTATAAGATATGTAATAAATATGATGTATGTTATTCTTCTTTTTTAAAAAGATGTGCGGAGGAGTTTATTTCCCCTTTCTTCTCCTCCTTATTAAAGCACCTTTACGAAACGGGGGTAGATTCAAAAAATTTACGTGCATAAGAGTATTATTGATACCTATTTGAATAAATGATTTTTGATTTTTGATTTTTTTTTTTGATTGATGTTTCCAGTATTCCCTCTGTCTGCTGATCCTATTTCTGGTGGAAATGGGAGGGGCGGTGTGTGGGTTCGTGTTCCCACGATCATTACACGGGTTACTGGAACAGAGCTTCACTGAGCGAGTTGTACACGCGTACAGGGACGACCCGGACTTGCAGAACTTTATTGACTTCGCGCAGAGTGATGTAAGTGGAGTGAACCTTATGTCTTAGGTGTAAGGTCTAGTTTTGAGTATCCTGTGTTTGGTGGTTATGCTCTTCTTGGAGGTGTTCGTGCAATGACGTTAGTACCTTATGTGATAGGTGTAAGGTTTAGTTTTGAGTATCTTTTGACTGGTGGTAAGTAGGCACCTTATGTCTAAGGTGTAAGGTCTAGTTTTGCGTATCCTGTGACTGTACCGTTTTTGGAGGTGTTCTAAGTAGTGTGTACCTTATCTGCTAAGTATAAAGTCGAAATTCCAGTACTCTGTCTACTGCAACAGAGCTTCACTGAGTAAGTTGTACACGTGACCTGCAAAACTTTATTGACTTCGCGCAGTTACGTGAGTACCTTATCTCGTAGCTGTAAGGTCTAGTTTTCAATACCCTGTGTCTGGTGGTTCTGTTGTTCTTGGAGGTCTTCGTGCAAAATGACGTAAGTGAAGTGAGTACCGTATCTCTTAGGTATAAGGTTGAGTTTCCAGTACTCTGTCTGTATGATACTGTTCTTAGAGGTCTTCACGAATATTGACGTGACGGGGGTGCCTTATCTCCAAGGTTTAAGGTTCAGTTTCCAGTACTCTGTCATCTGATCCTACCCTTCTAGATACTATCTAGTAGATAGATGCCATTTTTGCTGACGTTCAAGCCATATGATGCTTTCAAAATGTATAGTTTTAGTGTTATTTTTTTTTTATTAATTATTTGCTCAACATAAACTTTGCACAGTAGTAACAACTGAAAAAGACTAACTTAGTCATTTTTTATTTTTCCAGTTTCACTGCTGCGGTCTAACTTCAGATGGCTACATGGATTGGTCGAAGAATGAATACTTCAACTGCTCCTCACCGTCTGTAGAGCGCTGTGGAGTTCCTTTCTCGTGCTGCATCAATGCTACTGACATCAGCTCAGGGCTTGTTAACATCATGTGTGGATATGGTGTACAGAATTATCCGGTTAGTACTATACTGTTCTATACCTCATTTTTTTCGTCGTGATTTAAAAAGTAAACAATCTTACAGTCTTTTTATTGTATCGATTTAAAAATAAGACAGATATATATTAAAAAAAGTTAAAGAATAAACAATAATTTAATGTTAAAATAAATTTCTGTATACTTCTAAATATTTTTTTAAATTAATGAAATAAATTAAAGTAGTGTCAAGATTGTTTACTTTTTAAATTACGACGAAAAAAACGAGGTATAGATGTTGCTATTTCTAGTTTAAGTAATGTAGTAATTATCCTACTGTCAGAGGAGGGTTGTTTTTTAGAGTGTATGTATGTACTCGTATATTACAGACCTGAAAATATAGACGCAGTCTTCAGAAAAAAAAAGCGTAGTTGGGAATAACATAACGTTAATAACAAATGATAACGTTTCCCAGTACATTGCTTGGCAGACTGTGCTCAGTGATATTATTATGTCAGATAGTAAAAAAAAAGAAAAAAAATTACCTCACTTTTTTTCTTCTGAACACTGAGTCTATTATATTTATTGGTCTGAGATGTATCTATGTATTTATGTGTTTATATTTGGGTGTACGTAATTATGTATGTATGTCTACTTCTTTGGTACGCTCTACAGCTCAAATGGTTTGACACATTTCAACACGTGAAGTGTCATTAGATTATTGGCTATTTTTTTATCATACCATAACCCCTCCCCCATTTTTGTCAGTCGGAAATTTAGTTTTAAAATTAATTGACCTTTTCCCCACCAGGTGGCAGAAGCCAGTAAGCGCATATGGACCAGCGGTTGCATCGAGATAGTTCGCTCGTGGGCTGAACGCAACCTCTACACCATAGCGTCCGTCGCTCTCGGCGTGGCGCTGTCGCAGCTGTTCGTCATATACCTCGCTAAGACCTTGGAGGGACAGATTGAGCTGCAACGGGCCAGGTGAGAGGGGAATATTGGCTGAGGAGCTTGTTGCAGCGGGTTTTGTATAGTTTGGGAGGGTGTGTTCGACTGTTTTGTACTTGGGAAACGTGCTGCGGAGTGCTTTACGGTTTGTGATGAAAAGTGCTGAGGAGTTTGTTTTACAGTTTCTTTTTGAGTGCTGCAGTATATAGAACTCCTCAGCTCTAAGTATTAGAGATAAGTTTGAATGATCAATTCATATTTTTTCTCAAATTGGGATCGTCTCTTATCTATTTGTGTTATTCTGAAAAAAACTATTCTGAATAACTTATTCATGACACCTTTGACAGAAAATCTTACTGTTTGTCTGTTATTATTAAATCGAATCAAAAAAATAATTTTGACTTTAAAAATTTTTAGTAATATTATGTTGTATTTTGACAGAATTCTAATGATATTGCATTGTATTTTCCAGATGGCAAACATGAAACAGGGGTTCGGCGGGCGCGTACCGCGACGAATGTCGTCGCGCGCTGCTGTAGCCCGCCGGCCCGGTGTCCCCGCCCTCCCCGCTACACATGTAGGGGACGAGCGGGATGCGAGAGCCGTCATTGTCACTTGTGACAGTGAAAGTGACAGTGATATTGATAGTGACAGGCGATTGAACTGAGTGAATTGGAAGTGATGTGACGTGTATACCCCGGTGTCCCCTTGTGGGCAATGTGACATTTGAACTGTTAAATGAGTGACAGTGATGTGTGGTGTAACCATGTTCCCCATTGTCCCCTGGACAATATGTATATGAAGTAGTGGTTTGACTTTACCCCATTGTACTTCATGCAAGCCATGACAGTGAATATAATGTGCTGTTTGACACAAACAAGGTCTACTTAACCCGATGTCCCCTGCGGTATCCAGCATACTCATAACATGACAAAGACTTCACACGAATTTTTAAACCCCTGTGTCCCCATTTCAAGTGTGATGGACAAGATAGAATAAACTAAACCTTGGATATAGTTATGTGATGTGCCATACTACCCCAGTCTACTCTGTAGACTTAGTTAACTATGACAATTAAGTGCAATTAAAAATGTGCAACTATCCTATTCCCCAAGGTCCTCAAAGTAAATTATGTGGAGATATTCTCCATAATATACAAAGGCTCAATGTGGTGTAATATTATGCTCATAAGATTAAAGCTTTTAAGCATTTTGAGCTTTTAAGGTGATATGGTTAGTGATGTGAAGTGCCATCTAACAACAGTGAAAAATTGTTTTATGGTGAAGAAAAATATAAACGATTACAGTAAATAATAATATAATACAGCCTAATATGGATACAAAAAATACAAATACAACATAATATTGACACAAAGCATAATTTTGGCGCATTGAATGTTGCCTGACAAAAAACTACAACTATCTTTAATGATACGAATTGCAATGATGTATATTATATTGTATATTCTGAGTATACGAGTTGCTTACACAGCTTTATTTTATATAATATCATGATAAGGAAAGAAAGGGGCACTATTAATACTTGTAAATAATATATTGACTTTCAAAAATATTTGTAATAAAATAATAATTCGTATCGTAATTTTTATGATGTTTGCATATTGACGACTTTTTATAAAATTAAATAGCATTCTAGTTTTTTAGTAATTAAAAAATATTAATATTAAGACTGTAATAAATACTTGTAATTATAAACTTTGCATATTATTATGCATTTATAAAATGATAACCAAATTTAATCTATAATTTAGATGTTAATGCCATTCTTAAATATACCTATTTAATATTAGTGTAGGGTTCAGTTTTGTCTGACGTTTTTATGTATTTCATCCATATTTAGGTTTAAAATAGAATGACCAAAAGATTATAATCATCTTTAAACTACAGTTATCTAGATTAAATGTGAGTTAGATTTGTCAGTATCTTGCAATTTGCCTTTAGTTTCTACAAAGAATATGACGTAAAAAAGATTTCATGTAATATTTATATGTAATTTGTATGTAAATAATCTTTTCTTGACAAGTAATGTTTATATTATTATCTCATTAAAACATTTTTAGATCTCATAATAATTATGAAGACATTGAAACGCATTTTAAAGGTACAATTTTAAGACAAAATTGTTGCTATATTTATGCCAGAGCTATTATTATTGTATATTTATTATGAAAAAATATCATCTCCACTTGAAAAAAATCTTATTTTTAAATGCTACATATCTTATATTTCATATCGAATATAGCTTAGTATGTATATATTATGAAATAGCTTCTCCCCATTATTTCCAAATTACTTTCCTGTGAAAATATTAATTTATAATTTTAACTTTTTAGGACAAAATAATAAATAAACTTAGTTATGCCATTACTTCATTATGCATTCAAATAAATTGACATTGCCATTATAATTTGTGTGATAAAAATTACAGCATAAATAAAGATTTATCATTCTTGCCGTTTTAAACTTTACTGCCTATGAATTATGAACTGTTTTAGTTCACATCTATTTCTTGTAGTATATTATCTGCCTAGATATCTTATAGATGAAGTTTTATGAATCTCATAAATTGTTTTGCCAAATAAAACGCCCAAATTGCACTCCCATTTTTATACAGTGTAATATTATAAAAAAGTGGTACTCTATATTGTTATGTATTTATATTGGCATTTTGACTTGTATATACGACCGTACCACATGAAATAATCATAATAATATGTTAGTAGGTATATGTATGTTTTTGTGTATTATCTTAAGTTTTGTGTATGAAATTTTCATTTATTTGTATACCACTTTATCTTAATATACAATCGTATTTTAAATTATTTGAAGATATATTACTAATATTTTTTAGGATTTTAGTAATTCTGATTTATTCCAAAACCAATAAAATTAGTAATAGTAATAATAATTATTATTCACTTGTACAGTTTATATTGGATTTATTAACGCTTATAATTGGACTTCAACATTAAAACTAGTCAATTTATTTTTGTCAGTCTCAAATTAAACAAAGTAGGTAACAGTTTTAAGTTATCAAGTTCAATGAAGAATTAATTTCGAATTTTGTTTAAATAATCATAGTATTTATTAAGATATACTTGTTTCAATGAAAAATATTTAATTACGGCCAGTATTTAATTATAACAGCTATTTTCAAGAGTATTGTGATAGAACTGCTCAATTTTACTCAATTTACAGCCAAAAATTTTGTCAAATTGTCATAAATTTTTTATGACATTTTCATGACGTGATCATATTCATTCCAATTATATTTACGTTTATATTTGTTTTATATAATCGTGTCTTATTTACGCTTAATATAATTTTAAGTTGATATCGGCAAATTTGGTAAGAGATTATTCAAGTAATTAAAACTAGTACCAAACGGGTATGGATGCTTATTTTGAGTGGTAAGTAAAGGTTTTAAAATTGCTTACTTTTGTATAATTATTAGTGATTATATTTCTGTCATTATACTTGAATCCACACATTCAAAGCACTACTCGGTAAATGCCACTTGAATATACGATTTTCTCATTGTTGTGATCTTTGACGTCTTTTTTTTAAGTAATCGCGTTATAAGTAAGCTTTCTCTGATGGCGTTACGAATTGAACTTTCAATTGGTTCCCCTGTATTTGTTTTTAACAGTTACCGATTTGTGCATCGAAAATCTCGAATGATTTGTAGGTACTTAGTTCATATAAGAAATTAATAAATAATTTATGTATTGTAAACATTTTTGTAGAAGATTTTCTATTGAAATTAGTAGATGAGTGTAAGACGCGTTATTGATATTGAATCCGAATTATTTGCATAATTAAATCGCTGTTCATAATAACTGACAGTTGTCAATGTCACATTGACAGTAGCTGTCAACGTCACATTGACAGCTGTCACTCCAATTGATGGTTAGTCTGATATACCGCACCGTTATGGCCAAATCAGAATAAATGTTATTTATTGATTTAATTGAGCTCAATTAATAATAACAATAAAAATACAATCCAATATAAAACTCTCCTCCTTTAAGAAGTTGGTTAATAAATAATGACAAAGTGATTATGACACTTAAATATAACTATACTTAAGGTTTAATTTGATTAAACTCAAAACGGTGCGGTATAATAATGTTCTCGAATATTTTTAATTAAATTATTATAAATTTAACTTGGACTGCATTTGACAATGTACATAGAAATAATAATATTATAGATATTCATAGAAGTATTCATAAATACATAGTGTGTTGTATTATATCTACCCATATGTGTTCTTTACGGGGTTATTTCAAATATGACGTAGGTAATGAATTAATGAATAAAAATAAGCTTACGTAGTATTTGATGACTCCATATTCTTGTGTATTTTTTCGCCAATTGCATTTTATAACGTTAAATACTTAGTCATATTGTATTGTATTGTATAAATATTATGCGAACTAATATTCTTGACCTAGATTTAATAGATTGTTGATCCTTTTGTAATATATAGTGATTATTTGGAACGATTTTTCGGCCTCAAACGAATTCTATACGATTTGAATTAAAAGAGGTGCGTTTATAGAGAATTAAAAAAATACTATTTTTTTATCTGTGGAAAATTTCAATATCGATGCTTAAATTTTAACAACATTTACGGCGTATTAAAAATATGAACAAATTTATTTAAATATATGTATAAAATTTTAAATATATGGTTGGTTTTCCTTACAGAATGTACGATTTTTGTTGATTTTTAATAATTTTGTCTTTGGAACTTGAAAAGGACCAAAAATGCGATCATCTTTATAAACGCACCCTTTAGTAATTTATTATTATTATAATCTCAAAAGTCTTTTTATGATTAAGTATTTTCTAACTAAGAATTTAGACTTTCATTGTAAATGTTTAGCACAATATTTCTCCAAGAAATATGTGATGTACAGGAGATCTATTTACTAATTGAATTTTTTTATTAAGGACACAGAATAGATATTTATGTATAAATATGGAAAGAATTTATCAAAGGTCCCTTTTATAAAGTTTTTTAGTTAGAGATATCGAACAATACGATAGCATACGAGAGGATTGTAGTCGAATTTTGATCACATATTTCCAATGTATTAATAATAATATTTCTTATAGTCGACAAAAACATTGATGAATTAGATAATGATATAATAGTAAAACACCAAAAAGGGGAGAGGGGCGTTGTGTATTTATTTACTTAATTATTATTAAAAGTAGGTAATGTATGTATGAATGTTTATGTTTCATCCTACTGATCTACTGCCTAAGTTGACAAAATATGTGTTTTTTTTTAAGTCACTATATTGCAATCGTAGCGCCCTCTACAAAACGTAGTAGTGAACTAAAAATGGTCATTCGAAATAACAATTGTATGATTTATCTATTCTGTGTTCTTAATGTTTATTTGATGACTTCGAATTTGAATACATTTGTAACAATGAAAATGCAGATATGAATAATTGTTTTGAATTGTTATTCAATTTCTACCATTTTGGTTGTTATATTGTGTGATATTATTATATATTTACAATACCTTTAGTGTAAACCAGCGATTCCAAAACTTGAGTTCCATAAAATATTCATCATTCCGTCAAAATTATTTAAAAAACAATTCTTTTACTTACACATTTCAATACTGGGAGTTTCATAAAATAAAATGTATTTTATTTGGTTAGCGTTCCTTTAACTAAAGTTTGAAAAGCGCTAGTGTAATTGTATGAAAATTGGTAAATAAACTAACAGGCCAATTGTAAGTGGGTTTTACGTTTTAAATATTGTAATATTACAAATTAAAATTACTAATTTACTGTTACATACTGATAAAAATGTATCAAAATTAATTTAATTTGTGTAAATATTGTTAAATTGCAAGTAATTTGTATTTATGTTGTAACAAATGTTGGATCAAACGTTCAATGTGGATATGTAGTGTTTAAATATTTGCCAATAAATATTGTAACCAATTTTATTTATGTTTTATTTTATTACAGCTTATTTCACCCTTTTATTAAAAATAAGTCAATTGGTCCATTTTTTTTTATATTTCCTCCCAAGTGCTTTATTTTATTATTTTAGACCCAGCAAACCTTGTACTGCTTAGTCAATGAATGATCTCATAAAAGGTTTTTTTATGTATATAGATTACTTTATGATTCCCTGATACTTTCAGTCTACCAGGACAGCATAATGATATAGGGGGCTTTGTCACTAAAATGTTCATTGAAGCAAAATGGTTGATAACACTCCTGTAATTTTATGATCTCCTAGTACTTCTAGTCTACCAGGACAGCATAATGATATAGGGGGCTTTGTCACTAAAATGTTCATTGAAGCAAAATGGTTGATAACTCTCCTGTAATTTTATGATCTCCTAGTACTACTAGTCTACCAGGACAGCATAATGATATAGGGGGCTTTGTCACTAAAATGTTCATTGAAGTAAAATGTTTGATAACTCTCCTGTAATTTTATGATCTCCTAGTACTTCTAATCTACCAGGACAGCATAATGATATAGGGGGCTTTGTCACTAAAATGTTCATTGAAGCAAAATGGTTGATAACTCTCCTGTAATTTTATGATCTCCTAGTACTTCTAGTCTACCAGGACAGCATAATGATATAGGGGGCTTTGTCACTAAAATGTTCATTGAAGCAAAATGGTTGATAACTCTCCTGTGATTTTATGATCTCCTAGTACTTCTAGTCTACCAGGACAGCATAATGATATAGGGGGCGTTATCACTAAAATGTTCATTGAAGCAAAATGGTTGATAACTCTCCTGTAATTTTATGATCTCCTAGTACTTCTAGTCTACCAGGACAGCATGATGAGAGTTTTTTTTTAAAAAGGTTTTATTTATAAAATATCGTATTTCCCCGAAGTGGGTGAAATTTAGCTTGCAAGATGTGATTACAAACACCGGGACAGGTAAAACTAAATAAAAGCTTGTATAGATTTTGTATATAGTAGGTATATTTTGTAGTTAGTGTTAAGTTTAATAAAATAAATATATTATAATCATTTCACATTTTTCCTATAACATAAATAATTGAAAAGGAAAAACTATTTAATACATAAAACTTAATATTCATTACTCTAAACTACAAAGGAAACCACACCTAACAGTAATAACCAATAAGGTTCTTTATTTCTTGCCCTTTCCTTTAGGCTTAACCTCTTCTGGTTCTGGCACTGGTTCCGGCTCCGGCGGCGGCCAATAACGGTCAAAGAAGGCGTCGTTGACCGCGGAGATGAGTGGCAGCACGTGACTGCGTCGGTTCCAATCTTCTCTGTCCTTCTCTTCTTGTTCTTCTAACTCACGTTCTTCTTTAGCTCTGAGCTGGAATATTCATCATCGTTACAACCTATAACTGTCCCACTGCTGGGCTCGGGTCTCCTATTAATATTACCTACAGGTCATAGTCCACCACGCTGGCTTAGTGCGGCTTGGCAGACTTCACACCGTTGACAACTTTATGGAGAACTCTCAGGTGTGCAGGTTTCCGAGCGATGTTTGATCACCGAAGCAAGTGTTATTAAGTTTCTTACAGGCACATATCTTTGAAAATTAGAGGTCCGTGTCAGGTTTGAACCCATAGGCTCTTCCGTTTGAGACACCAACGTTTAAACCACCAGCTATACCAACTTTCCAATTGCTTAAAGCTAGATTCTACCTCTAATAAAGCTAGATATTCTTCTGTATCCACTTCTTTCTTCTTTCCCTTCCCTGGTGGCGGCTTGACTTCTTTCTTGACCGGTTTAGCTTTCTGTGGCTTCAGAGGGGCGTACATTCGCTTCGGATTCTGTATATAATGTGGCGCATCTATTATCACGTACTCCGGTGTGAAGGTGAACACAGAACGAACTAGATTGTATTGGTAATCAGTACTGAACCTGAAACATCATCAGAATATCAGCATTAGTCAGGTGATTTATTTCAAAACTTTGTTAATGAAATTGTAAATTCTATTCGAGCTATCGTAAATTTTCAGGAAATTTGGACTAACAATGTTTTCATGTAAATTATATCTGGGAACACTCATACTACCTTAAACGAATCATCCTATACTTTTATGTTTAAACGTCTGAAATGGACAAGTAATGTTGACGTTAAGGACAGAAAAATACAGGAAGGCGCAATTCTGGTGTCCGTGCGTGTTTATTTAACACTAAAGATGTCTTTACTGTCTTGTAAAATACATAATAATCTACTGTATTTTACGTGTTTGATAACCAATTTTATTTATCGAAAATACCTGGAGAAAATACTTAAAATTAAATAAGCCATCACCACATCAGGCAACTTCCACTGCCGATCAAGATAGGAACAATAAACTTATGTCGTAAAACTAAAAACTAACAAGTCAAAAATGTAATGTATAATCTTGGTAAGATCCCGCAGTGAGCATTCGTAAACCGCGCCTTCAAAGGTCACCAGATGCCTGGAAGGCGGAGCTGACGTCTTAGAAGACTGTTGCACGTCCTCCTGTGCCTTATAGTACACGGAAATGTCTGCGGGCGTTGGTAGGAACTCCATTTCAGCTATGAATCTTGCCGCTGACAACATGTTATCCTTAAAAGAATGAATGGATAACCGTGAAAACTAATTGGCAAGTCTACATACGTAGATGGAGGATAATGTCAGCTATTAGAGCAACGGACCAGCGGGATCAAAAAGGTTGGTCCTTAGTCATGATGACACAACAGGCGTGTCTTGAACATCTTTTAGCAGTGGCTGGTGACACACCAGTCGTGTCACAGAAAATTTGTACATAGCCATTACTAAGTTTTCGAAAATGGGCGCCGTAACGAATCGGTTAACTAGTAGGTACTAACATTCCATTAACTTTAGAAACTAAATCACTTGCACCGGTAAGGAAATCATCGCGAGGAAATGAGGAAAGTTCTCAAAAGTGTGTGAAGTCTGCCAATTTGGCCTAGCAATCATGGCAAGCGTGGTAAACTAAGGCCTGTTCTCACATAGTGAGAGGAGACCCAACCCCAGCAGTGGGATAGGTGTGGGATGACAACATACCTTAAATCTCCTTAACATACGCTGTCTGTCAGCCGCGTCAAAATGCTGCATCTCTTTCATCCATTCACAAAACCAAAGCATAAGAACAGCTTGGGTCGCTGAAAGTAAATTTTGACCTAAAATTGTTTGTAACATGTTTAGGTACAGATTCTTGGGTACACCATGATTTTAATTCGATATGTGGACTTAGAACTACAATTCTGGTTCTTATTAAGCTTAGAGTAATAATTAATATAGTAAAGAGCGCCTAACGAAGTGGGAACAGTAGGTACAGGTGAGGACAGCACGACGTTCCCGCCGCAAGCGCTTGTAGTCTGATTGAGTGCTAGTGGCGTAAGTTAGATGTAATGTTTTGTTTAGGAAAACGTTTTTGTTACCGCGTGATAACAGGTAAAAGATACACCGAAACGAAGCGAGGGCGGGTCCACTAGTCACTTAATAGTTTTGTAGTTTCTTTGGTCTTTTCCTGAAATAAAGATCCCTTACGTCTATCCATTCCATCCTCTTGCGCCCTCCTCAGCAAGTTAGCAAGGGTATCAAGGAACCAGTACTCGGCCAGGCTTCGTTTGTACTCCTTACAGCCGGTCAGATCTGCCAGAATTTCAATATACCTCTGAGCAGCCGTCGTTGCTATTTTAGGGATCTCTGCTGGGTCGATTGCCTTCTTGAATTCGGCTGGGAGGACGTGGATTCTGAGAAATAAGACCAGTAGGGTAATGCTTTCCGAACATATGTATGTTTGTAAATTTCTTTGAGGTCCTTTTGAGGCTAAATGACTTGAGGGATTTTTACATAGAGTGTCATTGAATTCGTTTCGATTATGAGTAACATAGGCTACAGATATTGTGATATATATAATTATATATAGGCTACAGATATCAGGTTAAATCGCCGGTGGAGCTGCGGGTGATTACTATCCTACTAATCCTACTAATATTATAAATGTGAAAATTTGTAAAGATGTTTGGATGTTTGGACGTTTGGATGTTTGTCCCTCCTTCACGGTCTAACCGTTGAACGGATTAAGCTGAAACTTGGTACACAGATAGGTTGCATCCAGGAATAGGACATAGGATATATTTTATCCCGATTATAGGTTCCCTTGGGATAAAATCAATATTTTGTTTATCGACTTTTCCGCGGGCGGAGCCGCGGGCATCGTCTAGTCTTCTATAATGCGTGTGTTACCTGTTAAAATATTCGATTTCTCTAATAGAGTCTGGCAACACTTTACGTAGAGAGGGAGACGGGAATATTTCCGGTTTTTCTTCTTCTTCCTCCTCAGTGACTTCTGATATTAATTCCTCTTCAGGAGCAGCTTCTAAGGGTGGTTTGGTTTCTTCTTCTATATCCGGTGCTAAAATAATTAACTAAGGTAACATGAAGAATTCACGATTTCTAAGTTCTAATGAATGCAACCAAAATGTAGTACCTAGTAATATATAAATTGCGACAATTTTTTTTATAGGTAATATATATTTTTTTATATTTATGAATTCCTAAATAACAATATTTATAGTGACAACTTAAATTATTGTTATCATGATAAAATTAACATAGGTACCTATCATGATATAATTTAGGTGCATACAAGGTATTATATAATTACAATTAGTAGGCAATCATAGAAAGTATTACATAATTAGTAGGTAATCACTACTTAGTGAAATGATTGCTGATTACGTAATAAGTAGGTACCTACATGCCACTTATTACTTGAACGGTTCCTTAGCTAAAAAGTTACTAAGAATACTAGTCTAATAATAATTGATTATTAATAATACCATTAGCATCACTGTCTCCAGAAGTAGACAAAGATTCTGAAGACTCATGAGCTGATCTGATGCACTCCAAGCCCGAGTCTGACAGAAGTTGGTTCAGTTGTTCCACATGTGTATCTTCTATTCTTCTAGAAGACATAGTCAGGGCTTGAACTCTAACTAAGGTTTTTGACAAGTTCTTTATTTTATAGTCTTATTGTAAATAGTAATATTTGTTTAGTAAGTATTTTTAACTGGATAAAGTAATCGCTTATGTCAAAGTGACAAATTTACCTATTCTGTCATTGTCGTATTGTTTATTTTTTTAATGAAACTTTTTCGACAACTGCGACACAATACCTATGGTTTGATTTAATACTCAAATGGTTAATTAGAGGCGTAGTGTCATAAGTTATTTTTTTATATTTCCGAGTTTATAACGTATCCACTTCTTTTTGTTTTATAGTATTAAACATATAATTTTATTTGGGACTATAAATAGTTTATTGTACCTAGTAATATTTAGGTAAGGGAGCAATTATGTATTACGTAACGCAAATTTTGAAGATTCTTGACCCCTCTCCCCCCATATAACGCACCGTAACGTATTTCTGTACCCCCTCTCCCCTCACTAGACGTTACCTATGTAAAGCCTGACCAGGAAAATAAAAAACCTGGACAAATGGCGCTCTAATTGCTTTTCTTATAGCAACACTGAGTGTAGTCATGTCACGCACACAAATCTCACAGAAACAATGAAACTTACACAACGCTTCGAATAACGAACTTTGACAGAAATAGACACTTGACATTTTAAAGTTACTGTTGTCATTAGAAGAAATTAGTTCCATTAGTTTTCCGCAACATGGCGAGGTTTTTTATTTTCCTGGTCAGGCTATAACACCCAAATGACATTTTTACCTAAAATGGTTTCCATTTTGTCGACTTAGGAAAATTATATTCCCTATTTTTTACTAATTAAAAAACAATGTTACGTAACGCGTTATTCGATCCTCCCTACCGCTTACGTAACGCATCATAACATTTTACGTCCTTCCTGAAATTGCGTTACGTAATAGGTACTTGAATGGCATCTAAGAACCTACCTAATTATTATATTAGGTTTGTGAGATTCAAACAGTTTATTATTAGATATACCTAATGTTTAAAATCTTACTTAACAACACGATCCCCAAAAAACAAAAGAATATCAAACGACATTAAAATAAGTGTTTTGTGATATTAGAACTCTTTTATACATTCACAAAACTAGTGTCTCGAAATGCCAATTTCTTTTTGATTTTTATTCATTTTTATTCATTTATTCCTTTTCTGTATGGACTTCAAACAGACCCTATAAAATTTAACACCCTAGCGAAAACTATCGCTTTAGTAAAAGTTTGAATAAAATTCGCGTTATACTTCAAATGAGTGCTTTTGAATTAAGTAGATTATTTTTATTGTTGGAATATCGACTGTATTTCCTTGTAATAGAGGTGATGAATACTCTGTCTGTCAAAGATTAAGGGTCTATGTTGTCGAATTCATTAATTTCTTTTATCGCTAGAATTAGGGGCCTTTAATTGGAGCCCCCAAATTGGATTGGAGCTTCGAAATAAGGAGATTTGTTTAGGAGTTACTGACATTTTGAGAGACAGGAGAAAGCGTTTTGTAACACCATAATTTTGTATCTACATAGTTGTATTTTTTGTAATAGATAAACTATATTGAACGGCGTAATGATTACCATACTGAATCGTCGAGATATGGTTCCTGGGTTCGATTTCCATTTGAAATTTTAATGATGGATTTAAAAGAAAGAAATAATTGTCCAAATCTAAATATTTAGGTAATTAAAAAAACAAAACAAAACCCACACTATCACACCATATTTTATACACAGACACCTTACACACGTCAGTCACAAAGCCTTTAGGTACTTGTTTGAAAACTTGTTTTTTTTAAATACCTTTTTTAGAGTACCTACCTGCAATTACTTTGATTAAATATTATTGACAGAGTTCCGCTGTCCTTCTATAGTTTGGACATCATAATCTTAAGATAATTACCTACAAATATTCTATCGTTTATCCAGATTCATTTATCCAGGTTAGGTGATTATGTAATGCCGATACCAATAAGCAATGTAGCTTAGTGGTTTGAGCTCTTCAAAACGGGAGTTCCTAAGTTCAAACCCGACACCTCTAATTTACAAAAAGTAATGTGCCTATTTGAAATTAATTATCACTTGCTTCGGTGATCAAACATCGTGAGGAGACCTACACACCGAGAGTTCTCCATAAAGTTGTCAAAGGTGTGTGAAGTCTGCCAATACGCACTTCGCCAGCATGGTGTACTATGGCCTAAACACCATCTGGGAATCGAACCCAGGACCTTTTGATTGCCAGTCCGGCACTATTCAACCATATGGGTCGTAAACCTTTTATTGTAAATAATACTCAACTCAAAATCATATGTGAAACAGCCCTAACACAGATATAGAGTAGGTATCTATAACAAAACCTTCACTTCCAATTAAGTCTAAAATCAAACAGTTTAAAATGAAGCGAGTTTTTATTCAAAGAGTACCTACGTTAAATAAACATAGCTTATCGTACGCACTCGTGCTATATCATTTATGTGTATATTTCAAGTAATACGCGTGTGTGTGTACACGCACACAGAGAAACGCGTGCGTGGCAAAAATGCAACTCTACGACTTGGTTAAATATCGGACGCATGCGAATGGAGTGGAGATGAACTTAGAACTAAAAAATATTTTATTTGAAATTTTAAATTTGGAACGTTATATATTTACTGATATTTTTGCATTTTATATACTGCCAAGTCCTTCTGTATTCTTTTCAGATTATGTTACGAACGTAAAAAACTTGAAACATTTATTTGTTTATGTAATGGATTTGACTTTTTTCTAATAAAGACTTCGTAGTGCATTAGTAAACATCAGAATGTACTTTAAGGTAGTATTAACGCCTAACGATAATTAGAAATAAGTATATCGCTATTAACCTAACATATTCTGACTTTCATTTTATTGGTAGATAACAATTTATCGACTGTCGGGATATTCTATTAAACACAAAATAAACTACCAAAATTTTTATTCTTCCTTGCTTAATAAAAAAACTATTTTTTTTCAAATTTGGTCTTTATCATCTTTGAAAGCTACAGAACGCTTATAATACAAAAATTGCAGCAATTAAAAAAATACGACTAAAATAAATTTTCAAAATTAAATAAACACAATCCAACACCCTCCCCACTACCGCTCCTATTCCCAACTTCCCCAACTGGCGAGGTGAATGAACCTACGAAATGCACACGCACACAACCAAACAAGCACACATGCGCGTGTGACGGACAAGTCAGGGCACATTAGCGTAGGTTAGTGCCCTACAATAAGTTGTGGCATAAGAATTTTTACTGCCTTATGAGGTCCGATACGCCCCGTAGACTGATTGGGGCTTTTGGGATGTCTAATGCCATTACAATATAGCATCACTAGGTACTAAGTTTGTATTCAATTTAAGATAGAAATCTGACTATTTGAATTGCTCGAATTTTGTGGTAGATTGTTACGTAACAAATATTGTGAACTAAAATATTATAAATATGTAATTAATTAAGGTTTGTTCACAACAGTCATTTTGCTCGGTTTAGAATTAAAATTCATTAATAAAAGCCCTTACATCTAATAACCTGTTCAAATTCTAATTTCTAATTCAAATTATTTATTTATTTCAACTAATAGCTCACATAACATATCTAAATTACAATAATTATGAATAACATGAAATAAAATAAAAAATCCATTATATTATCGGTTTTATGTTAGATGCCATTAAAGCTAACGTAGTGATTATTAAATTGTTTTCTTTTAACTTTTAATAAGCAAAGCTCTTACCTACTTTTTGCTACGCAATTCCTCGTATGGCTGTTTGAGTAGTTAAGTTATACCTTATTTGATAAATCTTCTAAATTTAAAAATATAACGAACATTCATGACATGTCAAATCACCGAACATGAATGATTCATGCCACTTTCAATTCATATGAGATTCGTTCGTTCATTTTTCATAAAATATTCACTACAATATTTAAAATATTCGTTGCTTTGAAATGTCCTACTGTTAAAGATAAAATATAGGTACGCGATAGGTATATGATTTAGTCGAAACAATATACGGAAATTCAAAGGATATTATAATTTGTTAAATAATGCTACGTACCTACTTACAGCCCAATACTAGGATTTCTTACAATTATGCTGTAAATACTATGAACAAAGAAAAATAAAACTCATAATTCAAATGTTTACCTTGTTGGGAATCAAACCCTGTACCTTTTGACAATCCGGTATACTAATCATTGTGAAATATGGATTAAGTTTATTTATTTTTAATTCAAAGTTAACTGGCAATTAATTAACCAATAGGTATGGTAGGTATGTATCACAGAAAACATAAACAGGTTTTATCGTCTTTAAATTGACCATAACGAATACCTATATACATAAATAACTATCGTAGTTATTAGCTGACAGTGTAACAAGTGCCTATATTCAAAATTCAACCTCTTTTCCGTATTTCGTTTTTCTATAACGCCTTAATATTTTTGATTTCATTCTTTATGCCTTTTCGAATATTCGGAGTTTAAATAGTTCGCGCCTTTGATTTACTTTTTTTCTGTTCAGATTTACAGCAAGGCGTTTTGTTTTACAGCTTTTTGACTTGACGCTTCCGTTGGCGGGAAATAAAATATTTGGAGCTGGATTTTTGAATTTTCGCCTCTCAATTTTACTATTAAGATTGTTCATTCCATTTTTAAAAGAATTAAGAATTTATTTAAAAAAACAGAATTTGAGTGTTTAGTCTCAGAGAAGTTTTGGTAATAAAATTAATTTTATTTTTATAACTTGAGATAAAATTATCTACTCGTATAAATAAGCAGTACCTATTGTAAAATTTTGCCTCCTGTGTATAAAGCCGTGGTAGTCAATTCGCAATCTATTATAATAATCTTGATTCTTATGTTATGAATGTAACACAAACACACACTATAAAACAAATTATACAAGGAAGGAAGGTAACACAAATTATAATATTATCATAGACAAAAAGAGAAAAAAAAATTAAATTACGACAATAATTTTCTTTTTTTTTCTTTTTTAAAAAAGATGTGCGGGGGAGTTTCTTTTCCCTTTCGTCTCCTCTATATTAAAGCACATTTACGAAAAGGAGGTAGGTTAAAAAAAATGACGTCCATAAGTGTATCTTTGATACCTATATGAATTTTGATTTTGATTTCGAAAATTGAAGATATTACCGATACACCAAAGAAGAATTTGCAAACATTGAATTTAAATATCGAACTCTAAAATAGAACTAGTGAAAGGCTAAACATTTCTATTCAGAACAATACAATTTTTTTTTCTCATTTCCAACCAAGATGACAGTTCATCCGCCATATTGATTGCGTCTGTCTCCCTTCATTAATTCATCCCTCAATGATTAAGATGTAATTGCCAGGAAGCGACCGGATTCTAAACAATCAGTTACCCATAATGGGGGTAAGCCTCCCTTTTACACAAATTAAACACATATTTTTTAACCCTTAGCTTTCTTAAAGACGGAGCAGTTCTTGATGTGTTGTCTCTTTCTATTTCAGTAATAATAGTTCGTTATAGCCTGTGGTTTTTACTAGGCCTTTGTTATTTTTCCTATCTCGTCTCGTACTAGCTGTCTAGATAAAATAGGGCTTCTGTTTGTTTGTTTGTAACTTTAATTTTAATTAAATGGGCTAATGTATAATTACGATTCGCGATTAAAATTCATCAATTCATTATTAAACACCTAGACTGAAATTTTATAGGACAATCATATTTTTAATTTTTGAGATGTAGGTACGACTCCTATTTTACAAATTTTTACCTCCAACCATTGTTTAAACAAGCAACCATATAACTAACCATCCACAGCCGGGAATCGAACCCACGACCGAACTAGTTGACTTTTAAAACCAATCTGCTAGATGAGTTTAGTACCTAGACGGGCGGACGAGTCCATTAAAAAGGGGTTCGAAAATAAAAACCCAACATTATTAAGCAGATCCCCGGTAAAAGCTAGTTCATAGCCGGTAGGGGCATTGCATCAAAGCAGTAATGGCGGTCTAGGGTAGACGAACAGCGAACAGCGCTTCATAGGCACGCTGTAGCGCTCAATTTTTTAAAAGGGTAGATAAAAAAATCTTTTTTTGAAAAATTTTTGGTAGTATTTCGTACGTTTTCTTTTCAAAGGTAAAATAAAGTTCTTTTTTTTATTTTTTTTTTATTTTGTCTGGTAGATATTCGGTACTTCATCATAATAAAGATTGTGACTAAAATTATAGGTACCTATTAGGTATGATGATATATTTAATTTACCTATTTTGCTTGTTGATAAAAATTCATAAGCACTATGTACCTATAGTCCATTTGTTAGACTTATCAATTTTTAAAACAAAAACATTAATTTTTAAAGCAGTTTTTGTGAATATTCAAGCATAATGTGATATTGAAGTGATGAAATCATATAAAACATTAATGAATAACATGAAAATGTGTTATTTCCGTTATAAGGTTTACGTAAAACTGTGTGCTATTTAGGACAAGTTAAAAAAGTACAGTAGGTTTGGACGCATCCTACCTATCATACATAACTTTCAAGTTAAACCGATTTATTACCGGCAGTAGAAGTGTTAAAAAATAAAAACAAAAACATCAAACTAGATGTACCACAATCTGCGGTTAGAATCTACATCTAAAGTTGAATGACCTATAATGTAACATCCTAGCAATCGTAAAATCATATTTAATATTTATCCGATTGCATGGAAAGGAGGTTATACTTTTGTACTTTGACACTTTACCCCTCCAAAAAAAAACAAATTAGCAGTTGGATTTTTCTTCTTCTATCATTAAATTTACTTGAAGACCAGGCAGGCGTTTTGTAGTTTTCTCTTATAGTTTTATTCTTTAGTTTTCCACGCCAGGGTTTCCCCAAAAAATTAAAAACTCATGTACCTACCTACCTTTAGTAAATGCTCATCGTATTAGACAACTTTTGCTATGACGACGTTTCAATAACTATAAGTTTAGTTGGTTTTTTAAACATGTAGAATGTACTTTGATAAATAAAATATGTTTAAACAAACATTCTTGACTGTATGTATGTTTTTCATGTTTAAAAGGTACTTTATAAGGTAATAACAGATGTTTGTCCGTTTAATTGTCCGCTATTTTAATAGGTAAAAAAAGAATTGGTATTTGTCACGCAAACCTTTAATTATTATCTAGTCTTTTGTTTTTAAAGAGGAATATTCCTTAATAATCATTCATATTAAATATTCTAAAATATAAATGTGTTTTAAATTGATCTTAGAATTTAGTACGTACGGTATGAGGTTATATTACGTACATAATTATTCCTGGTCAAAATTCGACCAAAAATAATGATGTACCAACAGTTAATAATAGAAAATATCACTTTGCAGAATACATTACGGAGTTTAATCTTCGGCATGCTATACAGCAGAAACGACTTGACAGATTTCATTAGTCACGTGTCATTGAATTCGTTTCCATAGAGTAACATAGACTACATATTTTTTCAAAAAATAATTTTCCAAAAACTTTTTCAAAAAAATTTTTTTTTTAAATGACTAGGCAAAAATAATTCCGTAAAGCGCTAACCTTATCTATGAAGCGCTTTCCGCTAGTTAGTTTAAGCTATCCCCTATCTATCAGGGCTAGGGCTGCCGCTATTGGCGGGGCGGTTCAACTAAAATTATGAGCCGCCCTTTGTACTACCGGCTTTAAATAAAACAATGGCCTATTTCAGTTTCCCTGCTAATCTAGAGAGTGGGGGTAATGACCGCACTGAATGACTAGGGCTAGTTGAAGCCTAGTTCGTTAATGATTCGTAATTTTTTTTATTTTTTTTTATCGAAGTTTTCAGCTAGGGTTTATGATATAGAGTACTGTATGTTCTATGATTTGGAGTTTAATTTGCCGCGTGATTCGTTTTGAAATTGGAATTTTATGGGTTTTGTTGTAGATTGTTTGTTTTTTTTTGCAGTGTTATTAAATATGTTTTAAGCAGCCTATGATATTATTCAAAAAGGGCGATGATAGTATGACAAATAATTCTCATAAAGACGGAAAACATGTAATGCAATGAAGCGTGAGCTAAACATTGTAGGTATATAGGAACAAATATGTTTGTTATACATTACTCTGTTTTAATTTATAGCTAAAAAAAATATTGAATTTTGTGACGCTAAAAAAAATGTTTGTAGGTAGACATTCCTCTGCAAGCTCCTGGGAAAAATACTTCTAGATTATTAGATATAAAAAGATTAACCGGATTATTAGTAGCAAATGACCGGGTGAATGACCGGATTCAACAATAAGAAATATACAACATCCGGTACGCCACCTGTCGTTGCAAAAAGGCAACTCTAGTCGTTCAGTCCGGTCCGGATAGACAACCGGTCTTCGGAGTGGATTTATGATTTTATTACTAGGTGGCTGATTTGAAATTAGAATCTAAAGTGGTTATGAGATGTAGAAAAAATGGCGAGTTTTTTTTTATTTAATTTTACAATCTTCAGATAATTAAGTGTTATGTCAGTTATGATGTAGGTTAATCAAATACAAAAGTTACAAAAACAAAAATCCTGATAGCTAAAAATAAAAAATAACAATTATAGCCTTACTTACTACTACAATGGATAACTCCAGTGATTTGCTAGGTCTGAATTTTGTTGTAGGTACCTAAATGAATTGTGTCATAATCATCCAGAATGACGTAACCTAAAAATTGCAATTTAATTAGAGGTGATCTAAAGGAACTAATTAGAAAAATATATTATTTAAGGTTGTGAATAATACCTAGGTAATGCTGTGAATATTTATTTAAATTACCTAGTAGACTAGTATTTTATTTATAAAGACAGTGTTAGGGTTATTGTCACACACATAGTTCGTTGTCCGCAAAACTTAACGACTTAAAAATAAACTACGCATTCAAAACAGGAATATGGAAAAAATGGCTGCCGATCGTAACAAAACATATTTTTATTCTTAAACTCTTTTGTTCCATTTCGTCTAAACATCCCACCAATAAGTTCTAAGCATATTGTGTGACCAATCAGGGGCCAGGGAATAGCCGACAAAAAATCGCCGGAATCCAGTTTGAAATTAGAATCCCGAAACCGAAGCACGTACACACACACACATACACAACATCCGCGACCTACCGCAACAGACGATCGAAAACCCATTACATAAAAATTACACGCACACAAAAAAAAACATTACAAATTTTCAAAGTGTGCGTGCACTCGGAATTCAGTCATAAAAATTCTAAGTGCGATTTTCGAAACACGAATCCATTCGCATTCAACGAGCGCGAAAGATAATTTTTGTCACTCACACATATAACTATAACACACACGCACATGCCGAATTTTGAAACGGGCTGAGTGAATGAGATAATCGGTATTCATCACGCACACGAAATAGTAGGGTTAGAAGGAGACAGCGATAAGTTTGCTATTTCGTCCGGCCAAAATGCGGCCGATATAAGAATGACGCTTCTAAGGCCGTTGACCTTCGGCGTGAGCGCAGTTTGGAAGGGCCTTTTTATTTTTATTTTTTTGTTAAATTTCTGACCGGCCTGTTCGGTGTGCGACTACCCTTTTTTATTTTTTTAAACCTTGGTATTATTTGCTTACTTTTGTAAACATACAAAGTTGAAGATAATTATAATATAAATTAATATTTGAACAGGTACTTACTTTAATAGATAAAGAAAAATTTGTATTATGTATATATTTTTTTTTAATTCATAAGTGCTTCCATATCAATAATTATCACTTTTTGGTCTGACATTGAATTCTTCTAAGCGGCTGGACCAATTTTGATATATTGCATCTTTGAATGATTTAAGTATACAATTGAATCCGGTAGGTTGCACTGTTCTACTTGCACTGCCTAGTTCCTGATTTATCATTAACCATAGTAAAACTAAAAAATCCTGCAAACATTAGGTACCAAGCAATAGGCTAGGTATCTTTAATCCATACGTATAAGAGCCTATAACCCATAAAAGGTTTATCCCTCATTTTCGCCGGTAATTGCCCTGTTCAAAAACCAAGAAATTCTGCTTTACAAAAACGAGAAATATATATTTTTATCTTTTATTAGTTACTACCCTTGCACTCTCGACCCTCAGAAGTTTAGGCAAAGCCTTTCAATAGTGAACACCTACTAAATAGATGTTATAATCACTCTATTACTTAATATAAAGCTGTTAGTTACCGTGCCTCACAACCTCAAGTACCTACGTAGCTTAACAAAGTCAATGTTAAGCTTGTAAAATACAGCCAAGTTCGGTGTCAAAGCGTTTATTTTGAAGAAAAACGTGCGCACGAGTCGACGACCGACGCCAAGGCCGCGACGAATTCTGTTGCACCCATCTTGGGCCAGCCACATCGGGTGGTAAAACAGTGTAAGTGTAAAAATTTATATTTTCAACATGATATCAAAGATTGGATTTTTTGTTTTATACATTAATCAAGTGATACTTCGGGTCAAGAAATATCTACAAGTAGTTCTTAAGGTAACTAAAAGTCGTTAAGTAGTTTGTTTTTTTTTTGCTGACTATTAAACTAAATTCAATTCAAAATTCAATATTTTATAAGCTTCCCAGGTTATAAAAGTGCTTTGACGTTGGGAGGAGGATGGATACAGAAACGTCTTGACACTTAAAAAAGAAAAGTCCTTTGTGTCTCTTTATAAAAAGTACCTAAATAAACGAAATAATAACAAACAGAACCTAAGATTTTTGCCTAGCAGCCCTCCACATACGAGCACAGTGAGCATAAAATTTGTTCCAAAGGCCCACATCGCGACAAATGACCGAAGTTTGATACCAGATTTACCAGTCACTTCTATCCATCCAACCAGCTACCTATCCATCTATCCATCAATCGATCCGTTAGTGCCTGTAGTGCCTTATGCCTTATACTTATACACAAAACAAATACCTAGTATCTACATGTACAAATGCATATATTTGGGATGATAATTTAAATTGAAAGGCAGGGATTTCAAGTTGCTTATAATTATTAAGTAAAATTAGGAAAAACTCGGCTTAATTTTGCTTAGCTAGCTTAAATACCTTTTTTAATTTATAAAGGTGCATTATAAACCAAACAAACCATAAAAAGTATGAACGTAAGTTTATATTTCCTACATTCAATTAATCTTCAATCTACCCTCAGTTTCGTTATCTCAGTTTACAGATTGGCCTATCTTCCTTATTCGATCAAGATCCTGCACTTATAAAGGATAACGATTACTATCCAGGTCGCGTCGTTTATCGATTCGAGACCTTAAAACAATCGATTAACGTTTGTTTTATTTAAATAAGCCATCTTTATATTCTGTGGGAGCAGATTGCACAGATCACACTTGGTTACACGAATGAAATAGTTTAATAGTTTAAGTTGAGCTATTTAAATATTGTGTCTTATAGGGTTGATAGACCTACACCAAAATAAATTGTGAAAATTTAAAATTTTTACTTACGTATTTATTGTACAGGGATTTGTGTTTATTTATAATTATGCCTGTAGTTCTTAATTTGAATATACCAATTAGTATCGAATTTTACGTTCGTTTAAATTTTGAAAAGTAATTTATTTAAGAACAATTACTTCAAAATAGAATTACATACATTACAAAATTCTACGTACATTTTAAAGTAAATCCATTTGAATAAAATTTAAAATTTTAATACTTCCCCAATGCAAAACAGTCATAACCCGAATAAGCTTAAAAATAAAACGGCATTACTCAGCGGCAGCCATGACCTATCTCAACGTGTTTAAAAAATAATGTCAACGAACGCACGCACACATGTACAGACACACACATGGACAACAGAACGGGATTGCATGTATACCGGCGCAAGCGCAGCGTGTTTAATCTCTAGATTGAGTAGATTGCTAAATTATAAGTATAATTATAAATAAGTAGGTAATTATTATTTATTATGACAATTGTTTTTGGATAAGGGAAAATGTGTTTTAAGTAAAAATAATGACCGCTCTCTTATAGATTAAACTAATTTATGAGGCCAATTAAAGTATTGTTTATGTCACTAACAACAGGTATACCTTATTTGAAGGTAAAAATAAGCTAGATAAATGTAATGCACCCACTAATAGTTATTAAAATGCTTACTAATATGCTCAAATATTCAAAGGTAACAGATAATTAAAGTATGGTTTGGTATCTTACTTTTAGTTACTTACTTTTAACAAACATATTTTGGAAACAAAACCGAAATACTCAAAACACAATCATTGACAAAGATATCTTTCAAAAGTTGGCCAACAAAGGTCATTGTTCGATTATAAAAAGCAGTTTAAAAATAAAAGGTACAAAGCCGGTTAGCAAGCTATCGTTAGGTCTAACGCTAGGATGGCTAGGTTTGGCCGTTAGGTTAGCTGACCACCTGCGACAGGTGAGACAGACCTGCTAAGCCAAATACGGGTCTTAGTACACTTAGCTGATACGCGATTCGTACGAAAATACTGCTTTTTTATTTTTATTTTTTTAGTTTTTGATAATTTAAAAATATGGGTTTAGCTACTCGTACACTTGGCCAATGTTAGTATCGAATTTTTTTTTTTTTTTAGTTTTGGTTAAATAAGGGAATATGGCTTTATTGTTTGGATTGGTGTACCTACTAAGTGTAATTATAAAATACATTATTAATACGGCTTTTATTATTATATTTTTTTAAACCATTTTAAAATTATTTAATTTTTACTAATTTCAAGTCATAATGCAAATTATTTTTTAAATTATTCATCTTTCTTTTTTTTAAATCTAACTTTAAGATCGTTTATAATCGAATTAAAAAAAAGATTTCCTTTTTAAACTCAAATGAACATTTACATAAAGATCAGAGATTTTATTTAAATTAAGAATTGCAGACATTAAAAAAATAATAAACGACATTTTATTTATTGCACATGGCAACGGCGATATGAAATATTATCTGAATTTAAAAGTACTGAGTTCTTTAAGCTTAATTATTTTGCATCTGGCCACTCTCAATTTCCGGTACACGCCACAATCGTGTAATGTAAATATATCTGTTGGATATTCTGTAAAATATTACATTATATAAGAGAATAATTTACTAATAAGTTCACAGTCAAAAAAGAACTTTATTGCTTCCTATTCACAGTCCATTTTTGGCTTTCAGTTTTTTAACTTGAGTCCTTATGTTTTAGTTCCGATGTTATTGGTTATCCTAAACGTGCCCTTTGGAGCGCGGAAACGCTTCAATGTATTTATATATGTGTAATGTTTATATTGTGTAATTACTTTGGCACGCTCTACAGCTCAAACGGCTTTAACGGCTTGCAAAACGGATTTCAACACAAAAGATATGATTTTTGGATTGGTATGAGCTATTACGACCCCATAGCCTAGTTGATAATGACGCTGCCTGCGAAGCGAGGTGTCCCGGGTTCGATTCCGGGGGCAGATATTTATGTGACAGATAAATGTTTGTCCTCAGATCATGTGTGTTAGTGATGTGTTATTAGTGTTGTCCATGTCACCCGCGACACAGGGAATCCTACTACGGGGGTATGAGTGTGTTAGCGTTTATTAATCGTTTAAGGCCAAGACAGTTACCTATAACTATAATATATTTGAGTTCACCTGCAAAATGTTTACCTAAACTATGATAACTTCGTCAAAATCAGTTTAGTACGTTATGCCTGCTACACATTATCGGCCATGATGGGCGATTATACGCGAGCACGATAATGTGGAAGGGCTAATCGCCTGTAGTCGCCCATCATCGTCCGTAATCGTCATCGTGATCGCCGCGATCGGTGATTTAGCGGTTTTTTGGGCACGCATCAAAGGGAATCGGTTGTAGTTGTGTTGCGCGCACACATTATCGCCGATTAGTATCACCAATTAATGTGTATAGGTAGTTATTTTTGCTTTGTTTTATTACGATGAATGCTCAAACTACACCACCTTGTCTTCGAATAATTTTTTATGACCTTTAATTCAACAACATTGATAAAATTTAAATTAAATGAACAGTAGCTGCAACAAATTCCACGTCCATTAGGGAAGGCTGCCGCTCAATAAATGATCACGGACGATAATGTGGATGCTTGTACAATGATCGTCGCCGATCACAGACCATCAACGATTGTCCATCATGGCCGATAATGTATAGCAGGCATTAAAGTAAGTAGGTCTAAGACTTGTTTTATTGTATTAGGTGGGTCGTGGGCCAGCATGGTCGGACGCGCCTCCATCGTTCGTACTAGGAAAGGCTGTTGTGCCGTCTCTTCACGGTCCGATGATGAGTACCGTCAGCAAAATAGGAATTGGTTGGTGAACTATTGTAAAGATTGCATCAACCGTACCTACCTAAGTCTTTGATTTTTTTTATAAATATAAAAGCCTAGAAGAGTTAGGTATGCGTGTTGGTCACTGAATTCGTCCATATCTTTATAAAGGTAAAAAAATTACATAGTTACGAGTATTTGTCACTTTGTCACACTGTCTGTCTGTTTGATCCGGCTAATCTCTGAAACGGCTGAACCGATTTTGACGGGACTTTCACTGGCGGATAGGTGATGTAGTAAGGAGTAACTTAGGCTACTTTTTTATTTTCGTTTCGGCATAGGTTTACCGAAGCGATGCGAGTGCGAGTCCACTAGTAACAGTAAATAAATAAATGCTAACACACTCATACCCCCGCAGTTAGTATTCCCTGTGTGGCGGGTGGCATGGACAACACAACACATCACTAACACCCATGACCCGAGAACAAACATTTATCTGTCACATAAATATCTGCTGGCCGGGAATCGAACCCGGGACCCCTCGCTTTGCAAGCAGGGTCACTACCAAGTCTACCAACTAGGCTACAGGGTCGTCAAATAGAATGTCTATGCGGTTTTATAGAAAAATAATTAAAATTTTGTTGCTGACGGTACCAGGTGTCGCCCGCCCGGTCGGAAGAGAATGCTTCACAGATTTTAGTTAGCCTCTCGCTATGACACCCCTGGTTAAGCCATTTCATAGCTTTTACACCCTGATCTAGTGCGGGCGTAAAGGTTCAACGCTCCATTTTAAATAAATGAATAGATAGATAGATAGATAGATAGGTAAGTAGGTAGGCAGGTAGGTAGGTAGATAGATATATAAAACTAAAACAACTATTTCCATTCACACGTTCACAGAATACGTTGTTTGGTTATATAGCTTATAATACTATAATTTACAACAAAAGTAAAAGAAATTAAAATTAGCATTTAATATAGTTAGTTTAAAAAAAACAACCTCTTCTACGTTATGATTGTAGCCCACAAAAGTACAATTAGTTAGCCTGGAACTAAAGTGGTCTATGTAACATTTTTGCCTATGAGCATTTTTGAACCTAACAATATTTGAACTTAAAAACAATAAATTAATCCAAGCAAAAGTGTTCTCAAGAGTCATCGGTCACCAAATTAAGGTTATCATTAAAATACCACTTTAGAATTTGATTTGTTATTTAAATATAATATGTGTAAATTGTCATAATTATGACTTTAAACGCGTTTCGTTCCATAAATTTATTTTGTATCATAGACCACTTTAGTTCCAGGCTAGCCAATTTCACTTTTTTTCACTAATTATTACTTAGGTACGTACCTTATTTTAATAGTTTCTATCTATTATATGAGTAAGTTGGGGATTGGAAATTGCTATGGACTTCAACATTTTGAAATTAATTGGACTATAATGAAAAATTACCACTGGTTTTCAACAACCCAATTTACTTCCGTTGTCTAATAGCATATTGCATCCAATATTCCTAAACATATTTCTCCATTATTCATTGGGAAGGCGTTTCCAATTATATTTGTAAATATTTATCAAGTATTAGTGTGATTTATGCTGCGTTTTCCGATGTCCGCGACCCTCGAGTTTACTGTGTCACTAGTTGCCAGTAGGGTGGCCTTTGTGGTCAAATAAAAAGGATATTCCCAGAGTAGAGTAGACTAGAGTAGAGTAGATTAAAAAAACTACGTGCATCTGTATCATTAACATGTATGTTAGTGAATGATTTTGTTTTTAATTTTGAATTAAGATACAATTATACTGGTAAACAATGGTCACAGATGAATTTTTTTCAACAGTTTTTGCTTTATTTTTCTATATCTTGGCCATTTCGTTTTTCTTAAGACTATCAATTTTATACATTTGTGACTTACAACTAGTTATTATAGATACTCTTTGTTCTGATTTTCTATATTTGAATACAGACAAGTATAACTATTTAAATATATGTCAGCGTCTATGATGAAGCAAATTTAAAACTTTATTCAAAATTCAATGTTTGAACAGATTTATGCCCTTTGAAATTTTTTATTATTATTATTAGTATTAAAATGACAAATAAATTATCTAAGTAACTGAAGCGATCACTGTTATTAAGCTAAGGATTATTAAATTTTAATAGAGGTTCAAACGTGTATAAAAACATACTCACATATTATTATAACGATTTATTTTATCCTCGAATATGAGAAAGCATAATAATGAAACTAACACCTTTTTTTAAGGACTTTCCAGCCAAGTCTCACACGGTCCTACCGACGTAGCCACCCTCTCTCTCAAGAGAAAGTCGTGACACTATTGGCCAATTAATACCGAGCGTCTCCCGGCGTGTACACACTCTCGCCGATATTAAACAAACACTGGACTGAAAATACTATCATTGGTAACCTCGTAGACCAACCTCGTAGTAGACCGGCTTGGTGGTCGAAATTCAACCATCTATACCCTGTTTTTTTCGTCGTGACATAAAAGGTAAACAATCTTGGCACTACTTTTATTCATTTTATTAATTTAAAAAAATATTTAGTAGTGTAAAGAAATGTATTTTAACATTAAATTATTGTTTATTCTTTAATTTTTTTTAATTTGTGTCTGTCTTATTTTTAAATCGATAATTACAATAAAAAGACACTGTAAGATTGTTTACCTTTTATGTCACGACGAAAAAAATTAGGTATATATTAATAATTTCGTCAAGGGGTACGGTAGACCCGATCAAAACCTTATACGAATAACAAAACATAAAAAAATATTCATTTCGAGTCGACAACATGACAAAATACGGATTATGGAGTATTTCGTTAAATTCTAATGGCACTGACAATGACAAACAAATCGCATTCGCCATCTTGGTCAGTTAATAAACGTTCCGTTTCACTTATAAATAAAATTATCTGTCACAAACTTATGTGGCAGACAAAATTTCATGGGAGCGAAGCCGCGGGCAACTGCTAGTTGTTTATAATGTTATACTATATAATCTGTTTAACTGTAGATAAGTGTCAATCCCTGGCTGGCAAATGATGACGTTAACATCTGTCTGACGTTTGCATGTGTGTGTGATGTGTAGGTTTCATCACGATGTTTGATCGCCGAAGCAAGTGATAATTAGTTTCTAATACGCACATAATTTTTTTAATTATAGATGTCGGGGTTCGAACTTAGGAACTCCCATTTGTGACACCAATGGAAAACCACTAAGCTATCACTGCGTTAAATTCCTGTCTGTATAATCCGTTTTTTAAACTTATTTTTTAAACAGAATCATTTATTTTCAAAGTCGATTTTGTGAATATTTAAGTATAATTATGTGAAATCACTTAAACATTACTGGAGAAGTGTGAATAATATGAAAATATGTGATTTCCGTTATAAGGTTAACGTAAAACTGCGTGCTAAATAGGACAAGTTAAAAAATGGTTTGTAGTTTATCCTTATTCTCAAATAATAAAACTTAGTTCTACAAATAGATCTAGGTATTACATGAGACCTAGATTTAGTTCAGCCACGTGGGCGCCAGCATTCCGGACAAATCGTTCAGTGGAGTAACTGATGACATCTGACTCTGACATTAATAGGGACACCAAACTTACTTTATGTTATACTCGTAAGTAAACTCTAATAAGTATTGTTAGAATAGACTGATTTAAATAAAATAAAGCCTAAATAACGCCCCGAATTAATGATTATTTATGAATTTTATTCATTGTTCTGCCATATCAGCCTTTTTTACAGTGATGCTAAACACACAGACAAACAG
>LGAG01000111.1:349789-362086 GCA_001278395.1 Lerema accius
ATGTACACAGAAAATTGGAGTGTTCCAGATTGATTGGTACAAACACCTACTGCAATTGTACAATTAATTTTAAATTGGGACAGAACTGGGACAAATTGACTTCTCACTTAGCATGGTATAGGATCACAAATGGATCTATTAGGTGGTGCTGATGTCGAGATACTTCAAAGGACCAGACAAATTATTAGAGTTATTAAAACGACGCTGTAGCAAAAGTTGTTCAATACGATGAGCATTTACTAAAGGAACATGAAAATTGAATGTTGACAGTATTTAATAGGGAAAACTAAGGGATCAACGAAATTATAAGACATAATTCATAGCAAATGTTGCCGAATACTATGAGCATTTTATTTGGGTATATGAAAATCTAAGATTGAGAAGATCTGATGAGAAAAACAAAAAGATCAACCAATCAATAAGAACGAAAAGTCATCATCATCACAACCTATAACTGTCCCACTGCAGGGCTCGGGTCTCCTCTCACAGTAGTACAGGTCATAGTCCACCATGCTGGCCTACTGCGGATTGGCAGACTAAACACTTTGACAACTTTATGGAGAACTCAAGTGTGCAGGTTTCCTCACAATGTTTGATCATTGAAGCAAGTGATAGCTGAATAACATTATACCAAGTCTTCTAGTACATATAAATGTACATATAAAGATTGTTTTCTTATTTATAAACGCATTAACCATGTCTCAAACGAAAAACCGCCACGAAAGGCTTCACCGATTACCGAACTCAGTGAAGTTTGTATTACGATGTATATTAATGTATATAATAATGTATACCGATGTATATTAGTGTGTATCAACATGTATGTTTCTAACGTCGCACTCGGCTCGACTGGCAGTCATACGGCTTCGGAATTCTACTTTAAGGTTTATTTAACTTTGAAACACTGAAAGTACTTCTTCATAGTTTTAGTGTAATTTAGTTATATTGGTAGGTATATGTATAGTTTGACGACCCCGTAGCCTAGTTGGTAGTGACCCTGGGAAGCGAGGTGTCCCGGGTTCGATTCTCGGTCAGCAGATATTGATGTGACAGATAAATGTTTGTTCTCGGGTCATGGGTGTGTGATGTGTTATTAGTGTTGTCCATGCCACCCGCGACACAGGGAATCCTACTGCGGGGGTATGAGTGTGTTAGCGTTTATTATTATTTCATTGATGTAGCCCACTGATTCTCAAAGTGGTCCAGGGGACCGCCAGGGGTTCACGCAAGGCTCGACGGGGGTCTACGTTAAGGTGACAAAAGAATGGGGGTTTACGATTTGTAATTGCGGGTCCACGAAGATATACCTAAGTGACTTTGATAAATATAGAACTAAAACGTTGGCTTTACTTCATTGTCAGGGATCCGTAGAAATGTCTTGATATTTATTAAAAAAAATTAACCAGTTACGAATAAATTAAAAAAAAAATTAAAGTTTACCATATTTTGTCTCCGTGTATCCCCTTTATCTACCACATTTGAAAATAAAAAGAAGTTGGGTCTTGCATCGAAACAAAGCTGCTCCCGAAAAATTAGCTTGATAGTAATAAATGATAAATAACTAGTGGACCCGCCCTCGCTTCGCTTCGGTGTATATTTTAGGTTAAAAGGTGACTACTACACGTGTTGTATGTTTTTTCAACATGGCTGTATTTGAATGGTTTTTTACACCTTGGGTTCGAATAACCCAAATATCTTACGGACCCCTATTTTTTCTAAAATAAAATATAGCCTATCTTACTCGTAGATAACGGAGCTTTCCAATGGTGAAAGAATTTTTGAAATCGGTCCAGTAGTTATCGAGCCTATTCAATAGGTACAAACAAACAAACAAAAAAATATTACCTCTTTATAATATTAGTTTAGATGTACTACGGATCCCTGACTATGGCTTAGCAATGTTTTTATAAGCTCAGCTACGTGGCTAGGAGGTTCACCGGTATTATTAAAATGTCGAATGTGGTCTATGTGAAAAAATGTTTGGAAACCTCTGTAGGTACCTATATCTCATAATAATTGAGGAGGCCTAGAGACTCAATACTGCTCTAGTATGGATTAGTAAAGGGATTAGTAGCCAACGAAACTGTAGGAAGATTTTATGCTACCCAAAGGCCTCCGATATAGCTTATCGACTCCGATAACAACTAAGACGGCTTAGCGTGCCCTCTAAAGCACGAAAGTACTCAAGAAATTTTGTCGCGGTTATCCATTTACTTGTGTTTTACTCATAGTACTATGTCTAGTATACATGTTGGTACTGTGTCCATGTGTATGCTACTAAGAAAGTTTGTAAAGATGTTTGGATGTTTGTCCCTCCTTCACGCTCTAACCGTTGAACGGATTAAGCTGAAACTTGGTACACAGATAGTTTGCATCCAGGAATAGGACATAGGATACATTTTATCTCGATTATAAGTTCCTTTGGGATAAATCCTATATTTTTTTTAACTACTCTTCTGCGGGCGAAGCCGCGTGCGACGTCTAGTGTAATATAAGGAAACTAAGGGCCTCAAATATTAGCCGGTTAACCGCATAACTGGTAACTACTTAAAACTAGTACTACAGGAATTAACAGGCTTTCTTCTCTAATACGTGAAAGAAACCAATCAAGTTATAGTCATTTTAACCCTAATCTAAAATTAACGTACCTACCTACCTACGTACGATAATTCATTTGGTATTGAACCAGTAATGTAATTAGAAACCTAATTAACGCGACGTTTGGTCTTAAGTGAAAATTGGATGCGATATATTATGGGTGTGTTTTTAGGGCCATTTACGTATGACGTAAGCACTAAAGGGTTGGCGTAGGAAGGGAGGGGGGTGAATTTTCCTTTTAGTAAAAATGTTTTGGTTATTTCTGTTGAAAGGGGGGTTCGGTATCGTTTGTAACATACACAAGTTAAATTTAGCATTCTAAACTTCTCCATGTTTACTTTAACTAGGTATGCCAATCTCCAATCCAAGGTAACTCCTCCAAGTATTATAGCCAATACTCAAGCTACTTAAATACTCCCTTATGGACAGAACATGTAAAATCATTGTAAGCGAATCTCATATCATATCCCATCCCATCCAATCCCATCGTATAGCGCAGGAAACAACTCACGCTGATAGTCCGTTTATGTTAACGCGTATCGAACTATGGGAATTACATGGAATATGAAACATGGATATGGCATAAAAATTACAATACTAGCTTCCTCTAGGCTTATTGACATTATAACAAACCTCAAATATGACTATAGTGTGGAATATTAGTTATTAATTCATTAGTAGGTAAAGGTAGCGTGAAAGTTAGTACTGTTAAGAGTAGTTAATTAGCTACTTCTGTAAATATTAGTTAGTAGTTCAATTAATAATCAATAGTACTTGTTTGTTGCCCTCGAAGTAGTCGAAAGTATTTATCTCACTACAAGTTGCTTAACTTAGTAATTAATACAAGAAAAACAATGAATCCGAGTGCTCTAAATACGGGAATTAAAAAATTATATATAGGCACTGTCACTTCCACAATCGAGACGAATCAAATGACACCGCAAACATTGAAATCTGTCAAGCCGTTTAGACTGTACCTACCGCGTCTCAAAGAAATGGACATACATAGTACATACATACCTACATACTATTACATACGCTCCTAAAATATAACCTCCCTTACGGAGTCGAGTAAAAATCAGCGTTGCCAGACGTCACAAATAAAAAACAACAAAACAGAGTTCTGAAAACTAGGACGGGAAGGGAGTTTAAAGTTTTCTCAAAACTTCTAACATCCTTTTTTACTATATCACTTGTTTTAGACATAACATTCCCTCATATTTCACTCAAAAAATTTAAAAGTCCGCACTTGCTACAAAAAAACTGGCAACGCTAGTAAAAACTACCATATCCAATGATTCTTCACTCTCAGTCGATGTTACAAGTTAGAAAAGCAGAAAGCACAGTTCGTTTCGTTCTGGACGCTATCGGCCACTGTCGGATGTCGTCGGACAACTTCGTGTGTTTCCGTCGTGTGGGGAGAAGGGGGGGTAATAAATGGTTATTATTTTGAGGCCACATTCGTTTCTTGTTTCATAATTTCATTACATTTAATTGTCATTGGTCGGTACTTTTTAATTTGTTGAAATTATAGGTACCTAAGTTGGTCATTGTTTAGAAAAGTTAGGGATTGGGAATGAAGTTGGTCAAAATTTTGTAGCTTGAATTTGATAGGTAAATAAATAATTTCAAATGTAATAAGTCAGTAGGTAGATGGAAATTATTTCAAGCGAAGTTACGATCAATAAAGTTAAAAAAAAAAGATTTGCGGGATGTTTCTTTCCCCTTTCTTCTCCTCCATATTAAAGCAATTTAACGTAACGGGACTAGAGTAAAAAAAAATTACGTGCATAAGTGTATCATTAATACCTACATGAATAAATGATTTTGAACTTCAAAACGGGGGTAGATAAAACAAATTACGTGCTTAATGTACCATTGATACCTACATTTTGAATTTGAATATAAGTGAACCCTAATTACAGTGTTAGGTATAAAATAAACGTAGGTATAGTGACGTCACCAGCGTTGCCCAAACAGCCCTAACGTGGGCATAAATCGTGATGCGGTGCAGATACGCTGGCTTGTCGTGGCGCCTGAGGTGCGAGTGGCTTTATGACCGCCATAAATAGAGAGTGCTCGTAACACATTAGCTGAGTATACTATGGGTTCTCGACTCGAACTCGAATCGAACGAGACTCGAAGTCGACTGGAAGGCAATTTGAGGAAAAAATATTGTGGCTTTGTGGCGATGTTGCGTCGTAAGATGTTTTTGTGCGTCTTTAGTGCAGTAAAAATTTAAAAAATAATAATAATAACATTAGTTTTTTCTTTTGTTTTTTTCCTGGACGATTTTAGCTTAATTATGCTAAGTATTTATTTGTTTTTCATAAAGCTGGTGACATTGTTAGTGTGGCATATTAGGAATTGAAATAACATCAGGTCATTATAAATTATATAACTACAAAATTTTGTTTTGTAATGTAATTTATAAAAAAAATAATATAGGTACTTGGTTTTAAAAATAAGTAAAATTTCAAAATATTACACTTAAATTAATAAAAAAACTAACTTCATAAATCAAATTAACTAACGTATAGAATTTTCATTTACTTTTGTATTAGGAGGTCATAGAAAAACTTCTTTTACAGTTTTAAAATTCAACTAATTTAAAACGTAAAACAGTTCTATTAGTAATATGAGATTAGAAAGTATGCAAATAATACAAATACAAATTAATATTCATAATTGTTCACTAGTTTAACAAAAAGGAAACAAAAAACATAAAAGGGAACAATCGGCGGTCTTATTGATAAGCAACCTACTAGATACTACATTATTTTAAAAAAAATCAGTGTGTACATACTTTATTTTTTTTAATTTACAGTATGATCGTGGTAGGGGTCAGTGATCTCTGATGGACAGTGTTAAATTTTTCAGCTCTCGTTCAAAAGGTTCCCCGGACGAAAATTGAATTCATTTGACGACCATCTTAAGTTGACCTTAGGCTTTATACACACTTGCGACTACTATACGACATAATGTCCAGTCAGTCGTCCCATAGGTAAATGCACAGCTTTAATGACCAAAGTACCTACCTACTGTCGCGGCACTAAAATGACGTAACATCTACTTGCGACATTTTGTCGCATCTATGTCGAATTCGCAGTCGTTGTCGCAATTATCATTACTGTCGTTACAATTGCAGGCATATAGAGTATAACGTTTAATAGTATTTTTTTATTTATTTCACTCAATTATTTGTCCTGCAATTCCCATTTAAAAAGCATTTCAATTTATCTCTTTTCTGATAAGTAAATAGTAATAAAATAAATCCTTTATAAAGTTGTTTCAGTGCCATTTTATGTTTCTAGCGACATAAAAGCGCCATCTACCGGTTGTAGTTTGCATTTAGGTACTCAATGCATTATCGTCTTCGTCAAGGGATTATCTTTTACTTAACTTGAATTGGTTACAACATATTACCTGTTCTGGGAATCGAACGTGTATTTTAGATACACTTTTGTATTACTTAATTTATTAAAGACTAATGGACCCGCCCTCGCTTCGCTTGGGCAAACCTATGCCGAAACAAGGGTAAAAAAGAACTAGCCTAAGTTACTCCTTTTTGGACATAGGTACCTATTATCTTAGGTTGGCAAATAGGTAAGTAATTACAGAATTTTGATAAGATTAATAAGTAACGAACTTAATTATTACCTGTATAGTGTACATTTAAAATACTCAATTGTATCCTTAATAGGTATTATCATTATTACAAAAATAGCTTTAGATAAATTAAAAAAATAACAACACTCTAAATGCTATATAGCTTACTATAAATAGTAACTTTGTTATACAGCACGTATTTATAATTAAAGAAGACATTAAGCAGTCGCTTCATCTTTATAGCTAGCTTATCTGCCTCTCGAGGTGCCTCTATTAATTACGTCGTCTGAGTCCCTGAATCTAAGGATTCATTTTATAATTAACTAAATCAGTTACTTCTATTAACCTACATAATTATATAAAACACTCCTTGTATCTCTATTGCATCTACGGACTATTATGTTGTCTATGGTGCGACGTCTTTCTATTAGAGGTCTTTGAGTTTATGCAACTCTTCTGTTGCAATAGCTGTATCCACGGCTTTTGTACTAGTCTTTCTGTTAGAGGTAGTTGAGTTAATGTAACTCTGTTACACCGGTTGCAACCACAATGATTTAGATGGTCTTTCTGCTAGAGGTCGTTAAGATTATGTCAATCTCCCTTTATCTGTGATTTAAATGGAACACTGAAAATGGCATCACGGTTAAGGAAGTGTTAACTAAAATAAGCAGGCACTAATCTATTACCCATAACAAAACTGTTGTCACAATGAAAATAAAAACAAAATTATTTCTTACTCCCGGTTGACATTTTATACTTAGTAGGCAATATCACAACTTTATAAACGGAAATAGCAAACAATGTTGGTGAACCGCACTTAGCGGAATAATTTGGGGACAGATATTCCGGCTGCAAACAATTAACGCCCAAACCGGGCGGAATTCCCGGGAATTGCTTAATTAGCTTAAAAGCTGCGACTGGCGCAAGGTAACGGCGAGCGCGGGAATTTAAAATAAAAATAAAATCCTACTAATATTATAAACGTGAAAGTTTGTAAAGATGTTTGGATATTTGGATGTTTGTGGGTCCTTCACGCTCTTACCGTTAAACGGATTAAGCTGAAACTTGGGACACAGATAGTTTGAATCCAGGAATAGGACATAGGATAGATTTTATCCCGTTTATAGGTTTCCTTGGGATGAATTATACTCTTCCGCGGGCAAAGCCGCAGATATCGTCTAGTACATGAATATTGTTTCTTACAGTCTTATTACTTCTTACTTCTTACAGTCTTATTTGAGGTTTGTTTTAGATGTTCATTGGCAACAGGAGAAGATTTTTCCTCCCGGCTGATATTAGCTTATTTAGGCTTAAGTATAATGTATCTGTTTCAAAAAGCCGATAATGTATCGTTTATCGAGACTTTACGAACTTTTTATTCCAATGATGTAAATTATTTTTTCTTATTTTTTTATAATGTTATTTATGTTGTAAATATTGACATTCGTTATGTGAGCTATTAGTTTCTAAGATGAAATAAATGATTTGATTTTTTAAATTTTTATTTACGTATCTATTTATAAATGCACAACTATTTTGTTATAAACTGGTGTAAGGATGTATCATGTAAAATGGACTGACGAACTGAATTATAGATCCTTTCAAAGAGGGGTTCAATTTTAGTACAGTAGTGACTGTGATTATTGTTAGGTATCTACAACGAAAGTTGACACATTTAATTTTTTCTATTCAAAAACAAGTTTTAGACGAGGGTAGGGGCCGACTGCCTCTCTATTTAGTTTTAACTTTTTTTTATCTTAACTGCATTAACAGAAAACTAAATGAAGATACCAAACTTGATTGTACCTCATATTTGTAACAATATATTAACCTATTTACCTAGTAACAGCAAAACTTACTTACCAAAAATATTAATTTAAAAATTTACCCTGTATATTTTAGGCAAACACATATATTTTTTATTTATTCATAAAAACCACTCGTTAAAACCAACAAAAATTAAATAAATCCTAAATCGCTACCTCTCATAACATAATAGAGTGTTGTTTGATCTCGACAGTGTATAATGGCGAACAAAGATAATAGACTAGAGCCGAATTTAAATGGATATGAAGACTTTCTACTAGCTTTAAAAAAACTACTTACAATGATACATTAAATGGATGGTCCATTTACTTTAATCAGCTTAGTTAATAAGACTAACTGCAAAGCTAGTTTTGAACTTAACTGATTTAATGTGATTTGAAGAATGTTTTTGAGAACAGACTCGTAATAAAATTATAATTTAAAAAAAATTAACCAATTTCAAAAAAGGTAACTGAAAAGTACGAAATAACGGATTAAGGACATAGAATTTGTTTTGAGGTCGGTGTGGTTTTACTATGATAACTATATTTCCACCTATTAGTACACTATTGTATTCTTTTCCGGTCATTCAAACTACCTCTTTGGCAATCGAACCTAGGACCCACTAAACAGTCCAGCATAGTAACCACTGCGCCATACGGGTTAAGTATGTATGTACCTTACCTAGTGTATAGGTACTTGCCCGGGTCAGTTAAGTAGGTATGTTGATTTTACCTAGTGTATTCTTGCCACGGACCGATTTCACCAATAAAGAATAAGTCTTATACCAAGGAAAAGTCTGTTATTTACTATTAAAAATACAGATTTATCCTTGGTATAAGACTTATTCTTTGTTGGTGACATCGGCCCTAAATGTAGTACCTATAGTGTAGTGTAGTATGTAGTATAGTGTAGTGTGTAGGTCAGACGAATAGCCATCGTCCAGCGTGACACAGACAGACGGTGATAATTACTCTTAAAAATTGCACCCGTTGTACACCGCTGGCCGATAGAAACAACCTATTATTTCTTTTCTTTTTATTGCCTGAAGGGCTGACAAAAGATGGAAGGCCACCTGATGGAAAGTCGTCATCGTCGCCTATGGACACTTGCAATCCCAAACGAGTCTTTGCGTAACACACAATTTTAACATTTTGATCTAAAAATTTTGTTATTTTGTCGAGTTAAAAGAATTATTTTCCCCTGTAAAAAAATACAATGTTACGTAACGCGTTGTTCAAACCCCCCTTCCCCTATGTAATGCATCATAACATTTTACAAGACTCCCCTCCCCCAAATTGCGTTACGTAAATACGTAATACTTGAACGGTCCCTAATCATCCATCTTTTAAATCATGGGGCCCGTTATACCAGTCAGTCAAATTTACATGTTTTGTGTCTGTGTACCTTACCTACCTCTTTTATCTACGTAGAAACGCTGTCATTACCTCATCGAAAAAAAGTTACTCTCAAATAATTAGCTTCTAGTGGTAATACCTAAGTGGTAAAAATTAACCACGTATCCCGTACTATGTACCTATAAATTATAGTGCAGCTATCCTAAACCTTTTTGATTGGCCCACTTGAAGTTCCTATGCTCCGTTCTATTTTAAATTTCGCGCCTATGAGAGTACGAGTGACTCGAGGGTAGGAGCTAAAAGACAGAAAAGTAGCTAGTAATTTCTTGTCTTGACACGTGTTTTGGCTCTAGTAAAAAAAAGGTTGAGTACGTCTATAATAGAGCGACCAATTCTGTTTATTTGAATTAGGTAGGTACAATAATGTTGTCTCGCGGTGTACGTAACTCGGTGTGGTGCTGAAAACTATACTTTTCTTCTGGCTATGTTATTTGGAAGATGGGCGATATTTGTTTAGGTTTGTTTGTGCCCTTAAGTACACGTTTGACTTTGAGTCATTTACTGAGTTTTTAAAGCAATAGGACTTTTTAGGACATTAAAATCCACTTTAGCTAATAATATAGTTTTAATAATGAATTAATAATTATATTAAAAGAATTACGCAACAATTTCTAAGTTCTACCTCCTACAAAGTTGATCAATTCAAACAGATAAAATATTTACCTACAGATTACATATCAATTTACAAATATTATCTCTGTTACCTAATCTATCCAAGATACTAGCCAATTTGTCAATGATAAAAAAAACAAACACTCATCTATAGGTAGTCCGTTTTTTTGATTTGTCTTATTTTTAAAACAAAACTATTCATTTTCAAAGCAGTTTTTTGGAATATAAGCATTATGAGATATTAAAGAAATTAAATCATTTAATACTAGAAAAGTGTGAATAACATGAAAATATGTTATTTCCGTTACAAGATTTACGTAAAACTGCATGCTAAATAAGACGAGTAAAAAAAATGGACTGTGAACTACAGAGTATACCAACTACCAAATTACAAACACATAAATAATTCATCACACTATCTCGACATCCCTATTCAAATGCTAATAGCTCACACACACATACAATCACGCACACTAGCACACACTCTCAGTGTGTGCGTCTAATTCAACCACTCATACGCAACTAAATTTTGAAGGTCCGCCATTGGTTAGGTGTTTAGAAAAAGAATTAGACAGTTCATTTTGGGCGAATAGAAAAAGTTGGCGGCCATCTTGGTTGGTGATTCATAGATGAATATTTATTTTTATAGTTACGTTTGTAGATTTGGTTATAGTTTTTGATAAGTAGTGAATTTTTTGGTTGGTAGTTAATTAGGTTAGGTATCTATTTAAATATAAAAATTATCATATTAGGTAAATAATAAGTTTGTAGTTTTGTTTTATTGTTAGGTACTTACGGATACATAAAAAATGTGGATTGTAAGAAATTAGTGTTAAATAAATTATTTACACAAACCTTCCAATTTACATAGTAGGTAATAAAATAATAACTATTTTATTTATTTATTATTAGCTAAATGAATAATAAAACTGCTAAGTAATACCTAATAATAACCGGAAACAAAATTAGGTACATTAACACAATGACAATCTATTTCATTGCAAAGTAAATAAAATCGTCGAATGTTTATTTGCGTAAATGTGTGCGTTAAGCGTTATCTATTGTCTAACGACCCCCACTCAAGCGCCGAAATTTGAACAGCGTTAGATGATTGTGATTGGTTGTTTGACCCTCCGTTCTTTTTATAAACTAGTTGAACTGGTTTGTATATGGCCAGTTGTATGTGTGAATGATTTAGTTTGTAGTAAATATCAGTTTGGTATTAACTTGCTTATTTATTTGAAGTACAGTAATAGGTATTTATTGTAAATGTACCGATCTGTGGAATAACAGATTTAAATAAGTAATTAAAAATAATTTGTGTCATACCCATTAAATCTTCATTTCGTTGCACATCCTTGTAATAAAAAAACGAGTTGCTAGATTACTGGCTTCGTAAATAAAACGACGAAATTGCAAACAAAGCGACAACTTCACGAGTTAACGTCCGTAAAACATTACAAGGTCAACAGGATGCTGTATTCATCCGAAATCGATGCCGCGCCGAATTTACCGAATAATGTCAAGGTCACGGTTAAGGCCCGCCAAAACCCGAAAGAGGCTGACTGGTAAAATCCTTTGTCCCTCGATACTTAAAAAAAAAACTCCGAATTCGCTAACTCACACAACAATTGGTTATAATACGTATTACGCACACGAACACAAAAGGCCCCAATTTGAATTCCGAACGCGCGCAGCACAGTTTCCGCGATGGCGGGCGGCGGTCGACGACCTCTGTATTTGGAGGGCGTGCGTGACGTCACAGCACTGACCTGCCGCACGTGACCTTGGGACGGATATTTTGGCGGGAACGCGTTTCGCGCGGTCGCCATGACAGATACAAAATGCTGATTTATTGTTAAATTTATTTTACGAGGTACGCGTCGCTTCCATACTACTCCGACTTATCATATTATCGTTTCTGGCGATCGGCCGAGATTTTCAACATAGATTATTTAGATTAGATTACGAATAAAATCTCAATGATATTTAAATATTTTTGTAACGTAGGCCGATTGATTCTTGTATCAATCAATCAATAGATATACTTATTAACGACCTTTCAATCGTACAGACCTACAAAGTTGATAAAAGTACCATTGATGTAGGTACCTACTTTAAATGAATAATTTATTGAATCTAAATTTAAAAAGTATAAAAATATAATTGCCATGATTGCAGTGTATGCTACGAAATTGTGACGTCACACAGTGTTGCCAATTAATTCGGACGCCGTCAAATTGCAGAGCAGGTA
>LGAG01000111.1:382157-394065 GCA_001278395.1 Lerema accius
AGTGACCTTGCCTGCGAAGCGAGGGGTTCCGGGTTCGGTTCCCGGCCGCGGCAGATATTTATGTGACAGAATGTTTGTTCTCGGGTCATGGGTGTTTGTGATGTGTTATTAGTGTTGTTCATGCCACCCGCGACACAGGGAATCCTAATGCGGGAGTATGAGTGTGTTAGCGTTTAGCGTTTAATCCGACTGCTAAAAATTTTAATGAGAGACAAATCCATTGACATCCAACAATTATTATTATAATCTGTCAAGCCAAAGCTGTAGATACTACGTCGTTGACTGTAGAGCATGCCAAAGAAGCGGACATACATACACACATACATACAAGGGAAAACATTACTCTCCTTGATTGATCAGGTAAAAATAAATAAGGTCTAAAACTAAGATTTCTTGTGAAATTGGTGCCATAGACATAGAAAGACAATACATAGAACAAATACATTTTACTATTTCGGATAATGCATAGGTATACCTAGCAGGATGGATAATGGAAATCCAGACATCCAAAAAGCTATTATGGCATAGATATGTATTGCACATTATACGTGTTATTTTTTATATTTATGCCATGGTAAAATAGATGGAAGAATTGTGTTGCGGTTACATAAACAATGGACTTAACCACATTTGTTTTCAATTGTTTCTAATCACCCCCTGTTTACAATTACCCTAGTGGATAATACGGTAAATACTAGCTTCTTTTCTTTACAGTAACATTTCCCAAACTATATGTGGTAAATAGGTCGTAAATTAATTTATTTGCTCGAATTTCTGTATCTAACGTTTATATAACGAGTCTATAATCTACTTTGATATATTAAGCTATGGTCTAATTTCGAACACAGAGCAGTCTAGTAAAAAAATATACATTACAAAATTTCATGAAAACATGCACTTTGAATGAAAACACTCTAATTACAGATTATCAAATATCAAACATGGCGTTTGTGGAGTCCATGCTTCGAACATGTCGGTATCGGGCATATCCCAAATACCCGGGAAAGTGGTTCGGGGTATTTTGTGCGGTTTTTAAATTTGTACATTGTTTACTTAGGGATGTTAACGTGTAAAAATATTTTTTTCGTGTTTTTTGTGGTATGACTTGTCATTGTAGTAATTGGTATACGAGAAATTAGCGACATTTCTGGAACATTACATTAGATTAACTGCAAATTGAATGAGCAAATAAATGACATATTGTATCATTTGTTTCATTTGATAGTTTTTTCATTTGTTCATTTATTTGGCACGTATTTTATTCTAAGTGACTTGACGAATATCAACATAATTATGAGATTTTATTGGATTCATCCTCCATGTGGGAATGACATAGCCGATATTATTTTATTATACCCTTCCAATATTTAGTAGTCCGGCTTTTAGAATTTCTGTTAATGAATATTAGTCGACAACCCTGTCCCCAACCTCTACTTATTAGAGTTTGTCACGAAAAGTCATTGAAACGTGCGCTCATATCTGACTACCGACCATTTACGTTTTTCTTCAAAAAAAGAATGCGTCCATAATTTGCCACTTTTTTGTTTCTTGTTAATTTCTTTAACAAAATTGCAAAAACATTTGCTTTTGGTTTTAGTGGGATGTGAAATCGGATTATTTTCATTTCAAATTTTCTACTGCAAAATTTACCGATAAATTGTATAGGCTTGATTCTAATGCTTCATACTAGTGTGTAGCATTCTAGAAAAAAATATGACTGGTTTGAAAATTATACAATAACAATAAACAAAGTTATTGAAGATTTTGACAAAATTTTTGAGTTAATAATTTAAAACGTTTCGATTGAACATGCTATGAGTTATAAATATTATTAAAAATACAATAAACATTTTTTAGAACTTCACGGTAAACTGTGTCTATGGATGACGGTTACTCCTGACCGTTAGGTGGTTTGTCTGTCTGTTTATCAATCAAATAATTGGTCAGCAATTCATACATTCTTGGGGTAGCAAATTACTTCAGCTGTTACATTGGAAACTATTAATTTATTTACCTTGTACAGTTCATTGTTAATTGGTAATTAAATGAATTATTTACATACAAGTTCCTTTTAATGTTTGTATCCAAACTTCAACGTTCTAAGTATTGGATAAGGGTATTGCGTCAAGTGTAGTAATATTATATCCTGCTTTGATTTCATAATACGGGACTAGAGTGACGTCCTTAGGTGTTCACTACTTCCCGTTGACGTATCTATCTTATTAAACACCATAATAGACGAACCAATTTCGTTGGACCCAACTAACCGACCACGACTGAATTAGAACGTGTGTAGGGTTGCTGGAATACTTGTAGTAGCAATCTGAGTAGTTAGAACGTTAGAACTGAATCACCGATGCAAAGAAGTAAAAAAAGAAACAATAAATAATAAGTTTAGGCCGCTTGAAGGTCTTACAAACATGTATATTCTCTGCATTAACCAATGAAATAGAAATGCTTTAGTGTCTATTATTCAGCAAACGCTAAGTTTATGTATAATGGTTTTCAATTAACTAATTACGGATTGCAAATTAAAAGGATAAAAGTAGTAGGTATAATTTGTTAGAAGTTTGGGTTTTTCAGTTATGAATAATGCTCGGTACATCCCAAGTATTGTACCTAATATCATAAAATTGTTGATTAAACAATAGGTTTTATGCGGTTTCAGTAATAATAGGGAATTTACTTTTATATTATTTAGATAAAAATGGTTTTTGGTGAAATTGCGCAAGAAAATACATATTATTACATAATATTTAACTGACTATTAAGCAATCAATAGATCGAAGAAGTGGTATGTCTTACGTAATTTTTCATGCAAAGAAACGCATATTAATTTTTGTTTCTAATCACCCCACTAACCACTCTATTTTCCATTTCGATTACAATAATTTTATTATGACTCATAAAAATCTTCCAAAACCTATTCATCCTATGTGTAAGTTATAGATACTAGTTGATAAAACATTAAACTTGTAATAAATACCTAAGTACGTCATAAGTACTTGTGTAACTAGTCAGCTTGGCCATTTCCGCATACGATTTAATGCAGATTAATTATCTCGCAGAAGTGATATTTATGTTAATATTTTGCTTATGCTATTAACACTTGTATTATTATTTATTTTAGAATTACCTAGGTATTCAATACTACTTTAATTCTTATTAATACATTAAAAAGGTACCTACCAATATTTTTTATACAATTTAAATATTTGGAAAGGACACGTATTTAAATGTCTACCTTATGCAATTAGATAACTTACTTGCATAATTATTGATTATACCGACTTTACAATTATATTTATCAGACATTACATAATGCGTCTCAGAGTAAAGTAGGTAATACAACAAATACATCTGTTTCGTTTTTCGTGCATCAAACGCGGCATTTCTATTCGTTACTTATTCTATGCAATTTAACAGCAAGAAAAGTCATCATCTATCCAAGATGGCCGCCGTATTTTTTGTCTATCGCTAACGGCAAGCGAATGTTTTAAAACCAGTTTCTTTGCGTTTCATACACTTAACCTTGTCATTAGGCCCGACCACTCATTTATGAGCTCGCGCGTAACATTCGCTCTAACGTTATTGAGAATTGTGTCCTAAGATTGTGTCATAAGGTTGATATTGGTTTACAGTGTCAGTGGAGTTATGATATTTCGTGTTGGAACTACTGGAATTTTCGTCACTGACGAGTCCCCTCCTAGATACTTGTCTATGAGCAATGATATTACGCGAAAGTAGGTACTTGCTCTATTATTTATCTACCTACTATCAAGCATTATATTTTGTTCTAGAATTATCTATTTACTTATCTAGAATGTGGATTTCATTCGTGTTAATTAAAACCAAATTATAATTTATAATTATTAGGTAGCTATTTGATACACATAATAATAATAGCGTAGGTAGGTACACTTTAATAAAGTGGGTAAACATACCTACTAATTAGGTCAATTATTTCATTCAACTTAGAACCTATGTACGTATAATTAAAAAAGATGGCATTAACTCAAAATTACCTTTAACAAAATTGACTTTTAATGGGTATCTAAGGAGTTATATTTGACTTTTAGTTAAGCACTTAAAAGGTTAATTGCATTAGGCACCTGTAACCTTCCCGGTTCTTATCAACAATAACTTTTTTACTTATTTTGCTACATTAAAACTAGTATTTACTCAAATGAGTATTAAATAAACAGTTGTTGTACCGAGACCTTTAAAATAGACCATCTTACTATCTAATAGTTCATGATACAAGGCGTTCTTATCTCTTCAATGGCACCCCACTATAAGCTATTAAAGTCCACCACAATTTGGCCTTTACGGCGAATGCATTTAGTTCCATTATGTCGTAAATAGTTCTAATAGCCCAACCGAACGGAGGTCGATCTAAATTTGTCACCGAGTACTACCGAAGCGCGCCGAAAACGTCCGAACTGTTCTAAAATGGCGTCGCAACCGTCACGGTTTTGAGGTTAAGGTTTGACATTTCCAAGCGTTCTAAACAAGCCGCTATCTAATCTAGGTCTGTAGCGAACCTCTATTTCAAACGCGATAGAGTCCAAATTGGAATGTTTTGTAGTTTTATCTAAATTGGAGTCGACGTAAATGGCGCGTAGACGGTTGTCATTTTCTTACGCTAGCCGTAATAAAAGGTCTTGATCTTTACATTGAATTCGCGGGCTGGCGATGTTTTGCTGTTATTTAACTATGCGCGCGCGCATGCGTTGTTCTCACGGATGCATTTTGCGTTATTATTGCACTAATAAAAGGCTACTGGCTCCTCGGCTGATATTAATGTTTTTCTGTCATTGGACTAGTTGGTTCGGTTTTCGTTCTAAATGGCCAGTTCATGGTTACAAACAGATACGTAGACACGATTTAAATTGTAGTGAATGTATTTTATATAGATCATTAATTTTTATTTAGACAGGTATTTATTTATTTTGGCACACCAAGGTATAAGGATATAAGGAAGGATATCGTATTCTATACATATTCGTAATTTTGTTAAAATCAGAGATAGTACTATAGCCTAGAATATACCTACAAAATATAGTTTTACGGCAATATTTTTTACATTTATTTACAGCAAAAATAAAATTACCCCAATTTACGGTGAAATAACAACATCTTTAAATGAGTATTGTTGCCATCATATCCAAAATGAGATTGTAATCACGATAGAATAAAAATATTCTTATGATCTAGGGCATTTAGGAAAATACAAAATTAATTAAAGTAAATTAATTTCTACATTAATAATTTAAAATTTACAATTTTTTTAAAACTACGAATTTTTATTCAGAAATATTATAAAAAATCTTCTTATAGGATTGTGCAAAAACAATTTAATTATTGAGAATGCCAATACCACAGACTAGGAATTATAGTTTTTTTTTTTAATCCGCTAAGCATATTTCGGAGAAAGCGTTCTGAATTCAAACAACGGCTCGGGTGTCCTTCCGTGGAATTGGCGCGGAAATTTTTGTTATCTTTTCGTATAATTCCCCGAACGGATTTTAAATTGAGAACGCGAATGTTGGCGGGCTAAAATGTTGCATGTGTATTTAGTTTTTTATTTTGTAAGTAGGTTAATAGGCGACACGTAGGTAGGTACTGTGGTATAAACATTTACAAATTATGATAAGTTGCGATAAAAAATAGGCATTTAACTACAACTGAGTCCTAAATTATTAAGCTGCCTTCAGAATATTCCAAACTGAAAATCTTTGTGCAACACTTTTTATTAAATTATTACTGCTTCTATAAATTCCTTTGCATATTTTTTTTGGATTTAGATAATCAGAACCTAAGTCCTTGCCGCCAATAGGCAGAAGAGCGAACTTAATCGATACGTCAAAGGCATCATTAGCACGAGCAATGAGCAAAGGAAGCGATTAGCGCGTCTTCGTTGCATTTCAGGGAAACGGTGTACACGCGGCAGATGAGTACGACGACCTTTGCCTACTTGTCAAGATTTAACTGTTATACTTCTCTCATTTCGACAATGTAGGTACTTATCTGTGATGCCTTTGATGTTACTGATGTTTTTACCCGACCGCGCAACAAGGGTTGTTTTCGAGAGTAGGTCTGTATGTATGTTTGTATGTATGTCCATTTCTCTGGTATGCTTTAGAGTCTTAACAGTTTAACGGATTTCACCATAATATAATGTGGTGTCATAGAATTCGTTTCGATTGTGAGAGTAACCACTACACTTTTTTTGGAAATAGGCCTCATAATTTTGAGCAGTATGATTTATTTAAAATTGATTTATTACGAAGTAATATATTAGTCAAACTGCCATTGTACCATCACAAATGTTTTAAGTAAACGCTATGATGAAAAGTGTTTTATTATAGCACCAGTAGCATTTTTATAGGAAATAGCTTACAGATCACATTTCTAAACTCTCACTTTTCACACCAGTGTGATAATATGACAACAATGTTAGTGTACCTCGTACTGTTTATTTCCTACTCAAGTTTAGGATATAATTTCATTTCGAAATGCAAGTTTTTTTTTCTAAAGGTTGCAGAATTTTACTGTAGATTCTATAGTAACAATTTGATCGTCCTCAATTGTAAGAGATTTAAAACTGCTAGACATTTTTCAAACCTAGCAAAATTTAGACAACGTTGTTTTGTTACCTATTCACAAATATGCACACTAGTACCAATTAAATTAGATCGTTTAGAAATAAAGAATCTGCAATTACGAAATTCAGATCGCCTTGTTTGTCAAAACTCGTTTGTTTCAACAAAGATCAACGGCCAATTATCGTTATTAGATATATATTCTTTCTAATAACAACTTTGCATTTATAAAAAAAAAAAATGGTACTCATACCTATTAGATAGGTACTTATCTATTAGATATTCCATATTTTGGGTCTGAACTCCTGACCTATCTTGGCGATGCTCACAATACTAGAGACAACATAAAGTGTCCCAATTTGTGACCCATACACAAAAAATCCAGAATTTCATCCATCATAATATCCTCTTTCAATATTTTAGATGTTATAATTTTATGAATAGTTATGTATATAGGTAGGTACTACCATTCACGGATAAATTGATAAAATCTGGAATAAGGCCAACGTGCAATTAATACGAGTAATAAAACGCAGGCTGTCACCTGTTGAATGCAATTGAAAATTCGGTTGAAATACCTAACTTGCAAAGCATTACGTAATTGTGTTATATCATTGCAAGAATTAAGAATCAACTATATAGCTAGAACGTGATTTAGTTTGAACAAGTCAGCAAAAATCTAGCTCTCGAAATGCAAGAACAATCATGACTATCGTCTAAAATCTTTATTGCACTAAAATCAAATAGTAAACAATAGTTTAGGTGACAAAATTTGTCCCAGAAAAAATTATGTTGTAATCACTTAATACTTTACACGTGTTTAATTTTTAGATGATCGACGATAAACGAATGAAATTTTCATTTTATTTTTTGTCCTTTAGTATCTCGAAACGAAAGTTACTCTAATGAAACTTTAAATTTATTATATTTCAACTTTATTTTATTTTAACAAGTAATAGCTTACTTAAAGAACTTTTAAAATTTAACAATATAAGTTATCTACATTGCAAAAATTATTTTACAAAAAAAAATTGAGTACACAAACTAAGTTACAAATAAGTTTGAGTGAGAACAGTAGCAAGTGCAACATCTTAGCGCCCCAGTTTCATATTGCAATCATAATCGCTGGTGATAAGAGCCCATTGTTTTGGAAACGGTTGCATTTTCGAACACAGACCAAATTTGAATTGTCTGTCAACGAATGTGGGTGATGACGATGACGTCACGATTTATGGCTACAGGTACAAGTTGTCATTTATAACATGGTTTTATTATGAAAAAATAGTTTGTTAAACCACTAAGCTATAATGTTTTTGTAGTTTGTTACAATTAATTTTTAAGCAACGCTTTACACTCATAAAACAACATAAAGATTCTCTGTATCATGGACAAACAGGCAAAGGACACCACAGCGATCATTTTTACATACATCAAATCGAAAATTATTATTCAAATTTCTACTTCTCTGGGAATCAAACCCGAGACCATTTGAACGGTGGTCCCGCATAGTAAGATAGATACTAATACACCAAGCATCATCAAGCACAGTAAAAATATTTTTTTCATATATTTTCTATTAAAACGTCAGTAACTATCCCGGGTACTGTCGCGTACAAAATTGAAAAGGATAATATAACCGATTGTTCTGCGCGTCAGTTCGCTGGACGTAAGGAAATTAAAGTTCCGGATTGCACTTAGAAACGAGCGACTGTTTGGAACTGTACTCGATTGGCTTTCCAGAATTTGGTTTAGGAAAATGCAATATAGGTAGTTGTTATTTATAGAAAAACAAAGCACATGACTGCTAAAAATTGTAAGGTATTTGGAAAATAAATATAGACTATGTCATTCTTGGAGACAAGAAGAATCTAATGTGTCCCTTGTGTTGAAATTCGCCAAGCTGTTTAGGTTGTAGGGCGCGCCAATGAAAGTGATATAGGTATACCTCGTTTTTTTCGTCGTGATTTAAAAAGTAAACAATCTTACACTGTCTTTTTTTTGTAATTATCGATTTAAAAATAAGACAGACACAAATTAAAAAAAACTAAAGAATAAACAATAATTTAATGTTAAAATAAATTTCTGTATTACTTCTAAATATTTTTTAAATTAATGAAATAAATAAAAGTTGTGCCAAGATTGTTTACTTTTTAAATCACGACGAAAAAAACGAGGAGAACATACACACACACACTTTACTTACATACATACATAATATAACATACATACATACATACATACAACTTACTCCTCATACAGAGGGTTAAAAACACCTTCTAATAATGTTATTATGCAGTTTTACGTACGCCCGAATATAATCACTATACGCAATACGAAATAAACACATGTAGGTAGTCGAAATTCAGTCAGAATTCGTACAACTACCCTCAAAGTTCAACAACCCCGATGTCTGCGTCTAAAAAGAACCCCGTTTCGGAACCGTCCCATTTAACCCCCCACCAACTGTGAAATTACACTATCCGTAATTATGCTGAAATCCACGGAAAAAGCCCCGTTTCAAAAGACAATTTTTACATACTAACTTCTTTACAAAACTTCTCTATAGGTAGGTACCTACTAGTTTTAAGTTGTAATGTTAGTAGTCATATCAATATCTTAAGTGATTACACAATAATGGCTAGAAACCTTGTGGTCGGAATTCGACCACTCTCACTCCAACTCGATATGTCAAATAATAGTTTAAATCGTTAAATACTCGTTTGATGTACAGTCACGAGCATAAATATCTGACCCCCCCTGAAAACCAACTTCCCGGTTTCCGATTGAGCTGAAATTTTGGATGTATATATTAATAGATAAAACTACAATACTATTTTGAAATTAAGCTGATCTGGTGATGGAGACCGAAGGTGGCCATAGGAACTCCTTAAGAAAACCACACAACCCCATCGAAATTGGACTCGTTTAATTCGTCTTGGCAAGGACAATATTTCTAGATGATGTTCAGAGCTTGCTGATACGGCCGTAAGGAGTTCCGACCTTCCAAAAGTACTGTTTTAACAAGCCCTGAAAATCGTCTAGAAATATTGTTTAATTAACGAATAAAACAAGTTAATTTTTGATGGGGTTGTGTGATTTGCTAAAGGAGTTCCTGTGGCCACCTTCAGTCTCCATCATCAGATCAGCTTATTTTCTTAATAATATTGTAGTTTCATCCCATTCATATATGCATACAAAATTTCAGCTGAATCGGACACCGGGAAGTTAGTTTTCTAAGGGGGGTCACATATTTATGACGCCTAGGGGGGGTCAGATATTTTTGCTCGTGACTGTACCTACCTGCTTAGCAGGTGTCAATGTCACCAAAACTTAGCTTTGTGTACTTCACCATGTCAACTTTAACCATGTCAATCCGCAAAATCGTATGTGCTTGGTTTTCATTCAAAACTCACATATTTAACCTTTCACGTATTAATATACAAAAACTTAAAACTAAGTACAACTATTTTGAGCCTTTATAAGACCAAAAAATATATAGATGCAGTCTTTGGAACAAACAAGCGTAGTAGTGAAAAACATACCGTTAATAACAAATGATAACGTTTCCCGGTACATTTCTCAGCAAAAAAAAGAAAAAAATTGACTTCACTTTTTTGTTCTGAACCCCAAGTCTAATATATTTCTTGGTCTGAGCTTTATAGTTTATTGATAACACCACCCAAAAACAAGTCTTGTTTGTCAAAACGTCAACATGACGTCATTCGGTAGTTCCCTGAAAATATTCAATCAATACGAACGCCTAAACTTATAATACTGACGCATCGGTCCTCGTGACCTAATTTACACCAAACAACCCGTCGCGTCGGCGTCGTGTCGTATCGCTATATCGTGGGGTTCGATAGCACTTAATGACTAGCCGAAATGAATCCGGACAGAGAAAGACGTGGAGTTGTGTTGTAACTTAATAGAAAAACTATTTATAAAACTATTTCTAAAAGTTAATAATCTAGGTAATAGAAAGAGTTTGGAGTTGTGTAGTTTCGTGTTACTAATTTATAAGGAGATGAATTTACATTTCTTCCAATTAGTAATCAAATCATTAATAGTTAAAAACCAAACTTGACTGGGTAGTTAAAAAAATAATAGCATAATAGCAATCACAATTAAGATGATTCTAATGAAATCGTGTCATATCGTATCGTGATAATACTCATAATTATATTGTATTATATTGTTCCACAATTTGTTTTTTGTTTCAGTTATCAATTCTGATAAATTATTAACTTAGCTGTTCCGTAGTCAGAATGCGTAAATGAAAAATGTGTGTACCAAAGTCAATGACGCAAAATTTATTATTCGTGAAATGAAATGATTTTTTGCTTCTAATTGTAGTTAACATCAATCAAATGGTCTTGTCATGTGTGATTATTTATTTATAAACTGCGTCTCCATTAATTTCCTTGTTCTATGCACCCGTTTTTCGTAAATCGCCCACACTGGAAAACCGGTGAAATTCGCGGAAAATAAAACTCGGCGACGAAAAAGGCCACTGCGGAATTAGCCGCGCGAGTTGATAGCTGCCAGGAATGCTCTAACTGTAACCGAATAAATATCCGAAAAAAATATCCGATAACAATAGCCGATTAAAATATCCGATGAAAATATCCGACTCTTTAACCCAGTAACTGAAAAAAGAGATTTTCGAAAAGTATATTCAAACAGTTATTTTATTTAAGTAATTTTTTTCTCATTAATTTTTTATAAAAAATATTTTTGCTTGCAATTAGTTTTTTCTTATTATTATTTTTGCTTAAAAACACAAACAACTTCTTTTATAATGAAAAAATAGCTGTTATTTTGTGGGTGTGGAATTAGCAATAAAATTATTGTTAATTTAATTAGTAATTTTGTATGATAATTTACCTGAAAATGTAATGTGTATAGATATTGTTAAATTTTGACGTTGGTAAGTAAGCTATTATTTCCTATGGCAAAAAAAAATATTTAATTTAAATGTAAAATGATATCCGAAACTGACAACCCTACGACAATGGGGAAAGATGCAAAAAGTCCAAAACGAATGAAATACTGTAACTCACATGGCCATATCGGAGTTTGTCCATTGTATTGGGGTCACCGTGTTTGATACTAATACTAGGTATCGAGGATTCTGTTATTACTGTTTTTTTAACAGTATGTATGTATGTACGTATGTGCACGTGTGTATGAGGAAGTGTGTGTGTATGTGTGTGTCTTTGGCACGCTTTACAGTCTAAACAGCCTGATAAGTGTCAAACATTTAATGTGTCATTAAATTATGTTTCATCATAGTACTGATTTTA
>LGAG01000111.1:400511-412962 GCA_001278395.1 Lerema accius
ATGAACTACTAAATACTCATGAGTTAAAATATCTTTTCGTATATAAAAAAAATTAAAGTAGAATCCAGACCCCATCCTACCCTAGACTACTCTTATTCAACTAAGTAAATTAGGTTGACTAATTAGATATAAGAAGATTAATCAATTAATTAATTCACCTTATTACTCTGCAATGAATTAATCAAGGTGAATGAAAAGTTAATAATTAAAAACAAAAGAACATCAACCCAAAATCGCAATCAACCGAAGCTAATTTAACCTAATATGAGTTAGAGTTACCGCGAAATTCTCCTTGTCCATTGTCACGGAGACATTTTAAAAAGGAGGAAGGGGTCGTAAGTGGGACGAACAAAATCAATAGGGGGTGGCAAGTGACTGAAACAGATCGCCTGCCGCCTGACCAGCGCCCTGTTTATTTCTGGTGACTGTACCATTATGTTTACATTTTTACTTTTGACACGTATATAGGTATACCTACCTCGTTTTTTTCGTCGTAATTTAAAAGGTAATCTTACAGTGTCTTTTTATTGTAATTATCGATTTAAAAATAAGGCACAAATTAAAAAAAAAATAAAGAATAAACATTAATTGAATGTTAAAATAAATTTCCGTATACTTCTAAATATGTTTTTAAGTTAATGAAATGAATAAAAGTAGTGCCACGATTGTTTACCTTTTAAATCACGACGAAAAAAACGAGGAATACGTTTTTCTTGCTGTCATACGGCAATCCTAAAATACTAATGAGAAAATCGAGGGATACAGTTTGGCGTTATTTTGAATCTATCATCTACATTGCAAATTATATTATAACAAGATACGAGTAGCTAAAGGGTCAAAGAAGTAATTAGAATAAACGAGAACAGTGAAAATCGCGCTGTGGAGGGGGAAGCGCCGACATTTTAAGGTTATTCTACCTACGACATAAATATATATACATGAAGAAGTGTATTTTATTAGTAAGTATATTTATTTAAAAAAAAAATATTCTAACATAAATGTATTTTATGTACATCATATAACTCAAAATACTACCCCTTGTCGGATAGTAAAAATATTTTGCCGAAATTATGTACTATTTAAAGTAAAATAATTAAATTCTATAGTTAAATTGGTCGTAGCCAACCTTGGTAAACTTAGTTAATGAATATTGGACCTTTATTGGGTCAGATAATTAAGTTACGTTGGTCATATTTAGCCCACGAATCGTAGGTTGAGAATGAGGGTCTTTTCGATTATACGACATGACTACGACCGCAGCGGAAGTTTGTTTGTATGAAAATGTCGCAGACGACATTATCGTAAAGTGAAATATCGTGCAGTGAATATTACAATAAATTAGTCACCATCCACTTTTTGAAGTTTTAAGTTTGTCATTATTGACACTGCCTTATAAAAATATAACTTCATAATGACAAATAATTTTGAAGTCGATACAATTTTGATAAATTAAACGAATTTAATCGATTTAGAAATCATTAAAATTTAAAAAAAATGTAGTAGTTCGTGCATGCTTTATGCACAACGTATGAACGTAACATAATAGTATGATGATTCATAGATATACATACCTACCTACTACTTACTACATTACGTATGCTCAACAATTGTGTAACTGCTTTTATGTGTTAAAAGAAACAATAATTAATGGAAAAAGCAAAATCCGATTGCAAAAAAAAATTGAAGTTTACGGGTACCAATGTAAAAATATATAATCAATGTAAATCTTACAATGGAGACCAATCCAATGACTCTTCAATGCTGAAATCTGACATGCAGTTTAGGCTGTATAGAGTATGCTAAACAAATAGATATACATACACTCGAAAAACATTACCCTCCTAACTGCGTAGTCGGCTAAAAAGACAGCTGCTGTCTTCCGAAAATAATACAAAAATTATTCTATTACTCAAAATAAATATATTAAGTGTATATCAAAATATCTTAAAGGTAAAGAGACGAATTACAATCGTACATTTTTTGATGAATAAGTGGGTAGGTATCAATTATTTATGATCGCAAATTGTCGAAATCAAAAGCGAATTCCAAACAGACCACTCTTGTTACTCAAAGGCTGAAGCGAAACTTACCCTCTTTATTATTCTCATTAAAATCTAATGATTTTGGCGACGAGTTTCAAAATTTTGTCGACAAAGATCAAAGACTCTACACGTCAACTACAGATTTAATTATTTGCGCGGGAAGCGAACTTACCCAAATTAAGTTTTTTTTTAAATTTGGAATGTAGTGTCGTATTTTTTTTATGATGTTTTTTGGGATAATGGTTTTGTATTATGACTGTATTGAATATAGCTGAATTTTAATTCCTCTTAGTTAATTTGGGGCGTGTCAGTAACTATATTTGTAAAACGCGAGGTCCTAGGTTCAATTCTCAGCCAGGACAAGTTTATGTAACTGATCTATACTGCCCGCAATTTAGCGATAGGTAATTATTGGCATTCCATTTACAGATATTTAAGCATTAATGTGACTTAGGGCTGATAATGCATGGGTGACTCGTGTTGTGTTACATGTATCCATAGATGAAGGTTATGATTTTCCATCAGGTTGTCTATCTGCTTCTAACATAAGCCCTTAAAAAACCCTGCGAATAGAAAATGAACTGGAATTTGAAGGCTTTTAGACTATTAAGACTCTTTCCTCTTCCATTAAGTTACTGACGTTCTAGTACTTTCTACGTCCTATATAGCAAACCATTACCCACAACCGTCTCCGTGAACAATGCGGCTTATTCCGCATAAGTATGGAGCCCATATCTTCGAAGTTCCGTCGTCTCAACGCCGGATCGAACAAAATCAATACAATAGAAGTGTTTTTAACGTCGTCTGGCTGTGTGCGGCGTGCAACAGTTAGAGTACACCCGCACGGTTTATTGGAACTTTTGTTTCTTAACTTAGTCTAGGTCTAAACCTAGTCTAAGACTGAGTCTAATCTTAGTCTGCCTTTCCCTTAGCCTAGGTATTGTTATAAAGACAGGCAAATTGGATAGGTTAATGACTAACATCACTTGCTGTGACTGACTATGGTAACTTATTAAGACTACGTCTTGTTTTTGGGGAGGCTCAGTTTGATTGCTTAGGAAGGCAAATTGGAGGGGTTAGTGATCAAGTTTACGGAGGGAAAGGGGGAGGGGAAGGGAGAGGGGCTATTTGGTTGTACGAAAGCCTCTAAGATCTTATATACGAGTGCCTATACGTTTCTAACTGTCGGTTGTCAACCAAAGCTATGCTATAGAAAAATTTCGTTTGGATTTTGGGTATAAAATTAGTCCTGATGATATTAAAAGCTCTGAGAAACAGAATCCTATTACCAAGGTTATCTAAAACCATCGGAAAAAAGTCAAACCGACAATAACATCGCAACAAAAACAATTGCGTAGTTAACAAATTATAACTACAACAATGCATAGTACTTAATACCTTTAAAATGAGTCATCAGCAATTTTTAACGTCTTTGTCGACATTCTGCGGGTCCTTTTGTGATGCGAATGCCAGCAACGAGTGCAACCTTGGCGCACGCGCAGTGCCATTGGTGCAATGCTAATGTCTTGAAACTAGGCCTAATTAAATTTCAAAGCAACCGATGCACGACAGATGCGCTATGGAGGACACGCGTTTACTGAGAATGTATTAGCTTGTGAATGCAAGCTAACCTAGTTTGCGATTTGGTCATGGTTAGATTAGGTTTGGTTGTGAAATTTAACCGAAGTTTGGTTGGAGATAGTACCTAAATTACATTTGAAATTAGTATTACCTAGTTAGGTAACTACTTACCTAGTTATATTTTGGGTACTGTTAAGCCTAAAATTAGAACTGTAGCTTCGATTGTATTGAGGCAAATGAAAAGAGAACTCATAAATTGGTAAGGTCATGATGACTATTGGATATCAGTAAAGCAAAGGCATCAGAGGAGGAAGGAAGGAAGAAGTTACTCTCAAGATTTTGCAACAAAACCTGAGGTTCTAATTAAACTGTTGGTCTTGATAACTTTAGTCGTACAGAAAATGTTGCACCATATTGAAATACGCGTATTTGATTAACTAAGAACTGAATTTTGTGGGCAAAAATCTGTAGAAGTTATATAACTTGGGAATGTTTATATTGACAACTGAAAATTTTACTTTAATATGTGAAGTCGATAGACCCTTCTTATTTTCAATGGTGACTATGAACATTTGCATCATAGAGAGCGCTGGTAGAAACAAAAGAAGTTGCAAACCCTCATTACTTTTAGTAATTTTACCACTCCGATCAAAACTCGTAAAAAATCTTACGTAGCATCTTAGAACTTAAAATAAATAGGTCTTAAGCGCCCATGGTCATCAAAACCAACAGTTATATCCCTTGACATCTAGCCGCAAATAACTCAATATATATTCCTTGACATCTAGTTGTAAAGAAACCGCTCATATCTACCATCGAATATGTCTATTCCATAACAGATGGTATAGAATAATTGATCGATTGACTCGGGGTGGCCGGCTCGATTAACTACTTAATTAGTAAGCTACGGATAATAACTTAATGTCACAGTAATAAAGGTTAACTGGTTTGCTAGAGAATTTTAAATAAAACTGATATTACTCATTTCAAAGTGTTTTTACAAAGACTTTTGTTAGAAGACAAAAAATCATAAGACCCGTTTTATGGTAAGTTATCGCTAGGAAGCTTCGCTGACAAGTTATTAGCTAAGAAGGATTATGATAAGTTTCTCATCTTCCAAACACTAGCATAGTTATTTGTGATATCATACAAAAGTATCTGATTTAAATTAGATACAAAGATCTAAACAGATATATTGTTAACCTTACCCATTAATGGTCTACATAGGTATCTCCTCATATCAATAGATGACTTGACTATACTCCAATCCGAATTGGTGCAGTCAATACAAGCCATCGAATTGTAAAAGATTATCTATTGTTTAGCAGCATGTAATGAAAGCAAGGGAGTATGGCTTATTCTTAAAAGTGGATAGAGATTAGGGAAAAAATCTAGACTCATAATAACTAGAACTGATTTAATCATTAGTTTCGTGTTTAAGTCCAATTTAGTGTTCTGTCAGGAGTGCTAGAACATAGATTAGGTCATTTGACAGTATAACGGTGATATTCCAAGAAGCTAAATCATGTTTGATTTGCTTAATTGGTCAAAGCTAGAGTGCCCACGTTAATGAGAAATTAATTATGCCTAAAATTGTTTCATTCTCCATTACCTTTAACAGTAATTGGGATAAAAAATTGGTTGAAATAGGATTTATCATACCATTTATTTTCACCCATTCCTTCTTCTACCCTTGTGCTTTAGATATTCACATAACCAATATATTTGTATTTTAACAATGCCTTTTCAACGATGTCTTAATTTTCCTTCAATAATTTTATTAAACCCTCATTTTAAGATGGCAAATGCTTTGGTTTAGTTACATCTTTGAATGAAAAAATATCACTTAGACTTTTTTACTTTTAATAAGTCAGCACTTAACTACGATTCCATCTGATGGAAAGTGATGATATACTTAGACCAAGATGGTAAAAACGTATTAATTTAGAAGAAGCCTATTCACTTTAGACTTGATCATCATAATCGAACGGAAACACGAAATACTTCAGCACAAAGAATCGCTCGTTTGCTATCTTACCAATATAAAAAATAGTTTGTAAGAAAGACAATTACAAGTCCTTTTCATTGCTTTTATATTCACTCGCGTATTAGGAATAGTTTTAAAGGAAATGGAAAAAATGAATTTATCATTAACCAGCCGATTTCTAAGTTCTTTGTCCATTGTTTCATTATTTATCAAGGGCTATTGACGAGTAAGTTTTTCTGTTTTTAAGGTCCCTGTTCTATCGGTAATGAGAAACGGAATCGGTACAAATATGGCGTGTAATCCATTTTGTCAATTAATTTGCAAGTTATCGACGTTTCGATAAATGAATTACTTTTAAATACAATTGTTTATTTAATTAGCCTTAATGGTTTTCCTTATTAAGGAACTTGTAAGTTCTTTAAACAGATGCTATGTTGAGAAAAAAATGTTTATCATGACATGAATTTTAGTTAGTTTCAAAATTGATCTTGTTCAATAGACTAGCTTTCATTAACTATTTTTTTCATCTTGTATGAAGCCTGCCTCGTTTTGCTTAATCTGGATAATACTATTAATTTTGTTAGTCTTGGTAATTTTTGACTAACTTTGTTATTACTTTTCTTTATAAATTTAATTTATTTTCATCGTTTGAAGTTTATAGGCTTGCAGTACAACAACTAATCGTCTTGGGAACACCACCAAATGTTAGAATGGTATCGACCTCGGTTGCTTAATTCCTAATAATTATCTAGAATTCTAAGCTTTGTGACAAGTCAATAGTTTTAGTTGCTCTTTTCTAGGTTTTTTTAGTTGAAAGGATAAGTTTCTGATTGAATTCATTACTCTGTAACGAAATTTGGAGTTAAGTTAAAGCTGAGGACTTTATTGTGAAAGTGACTGTGATTTTTTGTTTTTTTTTTGTTGATAAAGTAATGGTTTGTGGTTTTTATAATTTAGCATGGAAAGGTAGTCAAGGATATAGACTGTGACTAAATTTTTAACTGAAAAACTACAGTTTAAAAAGTAGAAAATTTAATTTTTAATTGAATAAGACGAGCTATGTTACATTTTATAGGTAAGTAACAAGTTTAAATATTTAAAATAACTTTAAAATTATTAAAAAACAAATTAAGTGCGCACAAAAATTCTTGAAGTTTAAAGAGGTTTTTAGCTTAAAAGGATAATGTCCTTAAACAAGGTTTAATAAAATATTTGATTAAAAACTATTAAATATATTCGGAGGTCGAACTTTTCTTGTGACTGTACCCGAGGTACACCACCTGTGGCTTCGTAAATTTAGTATAAACCCGTCTCTTTCCCACTTGTACCAACAGAATACTGCCGACTCACTCGGTCATGTTTTCACAAATAAGTTGCATCCGAAAACAACATAGAAAACCCTTGCGTATCGACGAGGGAAAATAGACTTTAGTTCAAAGACGTAAGGTTTAAAGTTAAAATTGATGCAGCGTCTTTGTTGGACTGAACTAAAAGTTTCAGGCGGTAGGAAATACAGCGCCTAGCATTCTCTGATTGTAATATAACGCGATTTAAAGTAAATAGTGATGGGGACTAGTCGATAGTTTGGATAGTTTCGATAAATTGTCAGTTAGAGTCTAAGATTTGAATTAGCTTTAGCCATGGTTCCAATTCCAAGGTTATAGTGGCACTGAATGGATGAGGTACCTACCTACGAGTAAAGAACTCAAAGGAATGTAATTTTTTTTTTACGATCTGACATACGTCACCGAGCATGGTCTGCCGAGCAATATACCGGGAAACGTTATCTTATTTGCTCCTAGGGCGAGTCTATATATTTTTGGTCTGCGGTAAAGAGGTCGTTAGCTTTGCAGGTCACTAGGTCTATAGGTGTCGTTTAATGAAAAATGTCAGACCAAAAAATATAATAGACTCAGTGTTCAGAATTAAAAGTGTAATAAATATTAATATTGTCGTCTTTTGAGTTATTACATTAAAAAATACTAACTATAGTCCATGTTTTTAACTTGTCCTATTTAGCACGCAGTTTTACGTAAACTTTAATATCATATACCTAACGTATGCTTTAATATTCACAAGAACTGCTTTAAAAATCAATGTTTTTGTTTAAAAAAATACAAGTTAAAAATCGATACCTATATCTCTAGATTAGAAAGACATTTTCAAGTAAATTTAACCCTTCCGCTGCTAGTTATATCAGGCTAACGGACATCAAAGAGAAAACCTACGTTGTCTTTACGCAACCTCTAAATTTAACCCTAACACTGCCCAGCTACAAAATCAATAGTATTTACCAGTTTTATCGGCTTAAGCTAGGAAGGTTAGACATTATTTGCTTTACCGAGAACTTTGGTTATTTTGAGAATTTATAGGTCACTAGAAAACCGGGCAGACTTTGTTCTACGGCATATAGTTTGATTTGGGTTACTCCCTTAGTTTTCCACATCAAATACTCTTAATCTTCAGTATTTGTAAACCTATGGTAAATTCTCATCATGGAAAAATAACTATGGTGAGTTTTAATATCTTAGTAACTCGACATCAGCACCACCTGCCGGGTTCAACTGTGACTCGAAACCGTACTCAATCCCTCTAAAATGTCTTACATAATTTTTATTTAAATTGGTCTAGCCGTTTAGGAAGAGTTTAGTGACAAATACACGTATGCTGTTTCTGTATATTAAGATTTATCTTTTACTATTAAGGGGCATTTTAATAATGATCAAAACCTCTTTCTTGCCAATAAGAGAAAGTTATGTTGTTACCTAGTTTTACTTTAAAATAGGTCCAATATTATAACCTACCTCTTGGTATAAAAAATTAAAAAAAATATATACCTAACATATTTCAAGGACTCTAAAAATAATTAAGAATATTTTAATACGGCTGTAAGTAAAAAAATATGTTAACAGTTATTTGGGAAATAAACGTAGCATAATGATTTCCATTTAATTTTGAATAAGTGAAGTTAAATTCTTCGAACTTTTAACCGGCTCAAAACAATTCAACCCTCTCGATACCCGGGTACATCTCTAGCCGGTTAACCGGGAACATTTCCGAGCAAACTGTTGCCCGGTTAATCCTTGCGCACAACGAAATATGAATACGAATTCAGGGCATTATCTCGTACGACCGCGGTTTGGGATTTAAACAGCATGAATCATTTTGAGATTCGACTCGCCGGGTTTAAGGTAATACCATTTAAGGGTTAAGAATCCCATTTGTTCGTATACCTCTGGTTATTTTAACTAGTATAATCGAAAAAACTTGACTGCTAAAAATTGGGTAGCTATTTATAAAAAAATGTAGCTTAAGTCCTTTTACATTTAGCACGAATTCAATGGCATTTCTCAGATTAAAATCTGTCAAGCTCAGGCTTTAGAGCGTGACAAATAAATGGACATACATACATACATACATAATAACAAATGCTAAGCGTGCATCCGGCTTGCGTCGATCCTAAGTGATCGTCAAAGTTAAGCAACTGCGGGCGCGGTCGGTTAGTGGGTGGGTGACCGCTAGTGGGAAAATTTCATGAGCGTTTCCGTGCTTCAGGGGGCACGTTAAGTTTTGATTGAAGTTGATGACCATCGTTGGGTAAGTAGACCTTCCGGTGTATTAGGTTGTCCAAGGTCCTGAGTTCGAATCCCAGCAAGGCTAATGTGAATGATAAATTTAAATTCCTGATTCCTGTTTTCTTTGTGTTATCCAAGGCACTTACAAATCAGGAAAATCAAGTGAGCTATGAGTACCTAAAAGTCTGATGCAATTACATTATCGCTACACAGTAGGTAGGTATAAGAATAGATAAATGTGGTCTTACTAAAATTACTTCTATCGCGCATGCGTGGCTTTATAAGGGCAAATGTCATGGTGTGTTCAGAACAGAATTTAAAAGTAAAATTTCAGTTCAGTTTTGGAGAATTTGAAGAATCTATGAAGAAGATTTAGGTAAATGTAGACTAGGTTTTGATCAGTAGAATATCTAGACTAATTATGTTCTGTTTTCCTAAGCTAGGGTAATTACCCCTTCGGGGGTAAATCAGCTATTTAATCGGGGTAACGAAGAACGCAATTATTACCTATAGTAAAATAAAAAGATACAGAAAAAAGTAACTTGTATTGTTTCTTTTGATAACATTAAAAAAAAGGGGTAAAATCAGTTTTCTTTATAGGTCATAGGGGTAACGATATTGAAAGTTAGGAATCACTGCCTTAGAAATCATATCATATGTCATAGCACTTTAGAAATAATGACTTGTGTTTTATTATAAGTAGGTAAGTAGGCGAGCTTCTAAATATTCATATTACAACAAAGATACCTTTTTATCTAAGTATTACGTATTTAACGGAAAAATAAAAAATAAAGAAAAAAAAAATATTTTCTCATGGACGTAAATATGAGTAAGTAACATAAAAAAATTAAATACCTAGGTATCTATTATGTAAGTAGCAAAATAACTCGACAAACCTAAAATAATGATATCTAATAATGTAGTTAAATGAAACACTTCACTATTTAGGTAACCTCAACTTTTGATACCGCCCATCAAGTTATCTAGAACGGCAATAGATAACGCGTATCACAACAAAATGGCTGATCCCTTATCTATCATAGTAACAGCATTGGCCTAGAGAATTTACTAGGAAGCGACGCTAGATTTGACATTGCGCGTGACCTTGGCTCACGGCCTGTGATTGGTCAGAATACCAAAATGGCGGCTGCGCCCGCGTCGCTGTCATTGTTCCTTATAATTAAGTGACCGGTTTGGTGTGTTTTTCAAACGTTTGAATATAAATTACCCTATATACTACTAGTTAGAACGTAATAGGTAAATTTGCATCACCTACCTGCGTAGTCGGTTGATGAGTGATCGAACATTCCGAGTTAGTATTCATGAATGCCTTTTAGAGCGATGGTTATAGCAGAAATGAATTAAATACAAGACGGTAGTAATTATCTAATGCCTGGTTGAAGATTTTAATTGGCTGTTCCACGTTGTAGGCACCCTTTTCGTAGCTTTTTAGGGATACGTAACTTAAATATCACATTTTTTATGCGTTTTTTGACTTGTTATTGTTTTTGCGGGTGAAAAAACGTCAATGTATAGTTTTATTATGCTGTAGTTTTTAGTTTTATACACTCAAATGTATTTAAAGACATTGAATTAGATTTAAATCTAATTCATAGTTTTAATTGCAGTAAGTTGGTAGGTACTTATCTACCGGGTTTGTTAAGGAATTGTTTTTTTTTTAGAATAATCGAACCCCGTCTTGTTAGTAGCAAAGCATAGATACACAATAAAAAAAAGTATCAGGGAAAGTATTAAAAACATGTAGAAAATTAGTGTTCTTGGAAACTTTGAAGAAAATAATATGATAATTTTATAAGCAGTTTTTTTTTTACTTTTTTGACAACGCTTGAGATTTCTGACGATGACAGTACAACCACAAAAGTACATATAAATAAAAAAGTGTTTAACAACCTAGCAATGAAAAAATGTTGCGTTTTTGTAAGCAATAAATGAAATAGCATGTATTGTATGTTTTATTTTATAGGATGCGTGTGTTTGTTAAATTACAGGCCGTTTGAATCAAATGATTAAGATCCTATTTCCGATAGTAACAGTTATAGTTAGGGATATAGTTATAACTATAACCTGTTCTCTTGTTAGTAACAGCTGTTAGTTTAGTTATTCATAGTTGGTACTAGTTTGTAGTTCTATGCATTTATTTTGATGCATACACCTTTTCATGCAATGTGTTTAGTGATATTACTATGTTGGTCGTGTTGAGGGAAAGGTGCTGGTATATTATATATGTCTCTTTATCTCTGTGTTTAAGTTTTGGTTAATTGTTATATTGTCAAATGTATCGGTTAACTTAGTGTAGTAAATTAAATTTGACATGAAATTATTACACATAAACACATATTTTTTTTTTCTACCCCGTTTTATAAAATAGCCTTTAAATGGAGGAGAAAACGGAGAAAGAAACTTCTCTGCACTTGTATTAAAAAGAAGGAGAATTTTACAAACATCTTGATTACAGAAATTATTTTTCTTTTTTCTTAAAAATGTAGGTTTAGGATACTTTTATTTGTTCTGAAGACTGAACAGGACAACAGTAAAAAAATAAAAATATTTTAGGTAGATAAGTATAAAGTCAAGATCATATCAAAATTTATCTCAAACCGGACGTAGAAAATGGTGGTTCATCCCCTTAGCCTTTGGCAGCGGTTAAACTGCGGGTGAATTACAAAAAAGAAATTCTAACTACCCCCTTTTACCGTTTATTTACACAGAAATGGTCCGGCGCTTTGACTACCCTCGCTTTAAGGCATATTCTAGTTGTGAAAAGAAATGCCTTAGATAAATAAAAATGGACAGTCGTCTTGAAGTGGTCCAGGTTCGATTCGGTTTGCTGATATTAGAGGTTGGGTTCGAAAAAGTTGTTCTTGAGAATTTTAAAATAATATACAGATGTGTTGATATTAGAGGCAAGGTTAGAAATGGTAGTTAAGACCTTTTAAGTTGCTTTATGTAGAACTTCAAGGGACTACCTAAATTATGAAATATTGAAACGCCGCCCGTTATAGTAAAAGTTGTCAAACGTAACGAGAATTTACCAAAGATATACGATAATTGAATTTAAACACGTATTTATGTCAGAAGTTCGCGACCAAAACAATTTTATTCGTCGCTAATAGCTTATTCCCGATCAAAAAAGGTCCTCAAACTCAAACAACATCGAAACCCAAAAACACATTACTCGGAATTCTCCTTCAAATAGCTACTAGATACATTGCAAGGAATATTCACCCTTATCGTTAACAAAATAA
>LGAG01000111.1:422998-439414 GCA_001278395.1 Lerema accius
TTGAAATTGGAATTTGATTGGGAATGGGAGGTCAATGAACTAATTTGGAGTTTTGATGATTTGGTTTTGGATTTTTTTCGTTTTTGTTTTTTTTTTACAGATTTTTTTAGTAATTTAAATATAGAAACGAAAGTTATTCTATTCATTTGAGATGAGAATTAAATATGGAAACTATAGATAGAAATTGCTACATTACTCGTTCGTTGTTATAGCAAAAATCTATAAAACAATCTTCTTCTTATATTTGATGTACTAGAGTAATCGAAAATCGACTAGATATCTAAGGCAATATGCCAAACAATGGGATATAGTTCGATATCTTTAGTTGGCAGATCCCAATTGCTTGTCAATCAACTGAGCCTTTCATCTAACGAGTTTGTGTAGCTTTGAGCCACAAACACGGCTTGCTGACTTCTCCATGTAAACTGTAACTATGCCAAAATTTTAAACTCATACGTAAAATGAAACGTTAAAAATGACATTAAATATAAACCCTTCACATATTAACATAGAGAAACTTACAGCGTAACAAATAGCTACCAAAACAAGCTTAAAACAGAAATGCTAGTTAAATGGCTGAAAGTAATTTCACAAAATGAATCCTTGTCGTTTCATCCTCTCACCCACAGTTTACTGAAACTGTTGTCAAAATAAACTGAGCTACGAGCTTCATCACACGAAAAAATATGTGACGAAGCGAACGGTTAAAACGTTGCCAACAAAAAAAAACAATTCGAAAATCCAGCTCAAGCCGATTTTCCGTTTATAGTTGTCCCATCTCACTATGACGGGCTTTCAAACGAGTTTGAGCCTTATTGTGTAGGCTGTAAGGGTGCTTGGACCCGCCTCGCACGTTTGTGAGTGTAGCCAAAATATCTGGCCATTGAAACAATGTACGTCCACGTGACGTAATAAACTTGTTTCGCCGAAACTGTTACACAGTACAGATAGATCAGTTGAATAACTTTATTTTTTTGTAAACATGAAAAATGTTTATTTGTACTAGGTATTGCGTAAGTTAGAAAAATCGAAAATTAATTATTGAATCTTCCATCAAAAATATTTTTTCGATTATAATTACAATTATGTTTTATTAAATTTTTGTATAATCTAAAAAAAGATATATCAGCAGAATTAAAAAAAAGTTGTTACTCCATTTAAATTTTTTTACTACTTTAAAAAAAAAACTATGAAACAGTAAACTTGTCAAAAAACATTCAAAAATTTTTTCACCTCCAAAATTTACTATTACACTCTCTAAAGCTAACTTAAGCTTTGTATTTTCCCTTAGTTTAAGCAGAAAATAACAGTAAGGAAACAAAGAAAGAACGAAGGAATCATACTGTCCATCTTTTACCTACTGCATTCAGGCACAGCGATCAACAAAAACAAAAGCCCATGCAACAGGTGCCCAACAAATACTGCTCCGTGCAAGACTGGAATGGACTCGGTTTTGGGACAGATTATGTAAATGTTTGTACTGCGCAAAGTCATGGAAATTAAACCAGATTTAACTGGATTTAACAGGATTTGCGCGGTAGTTTAGTTAAGAGGGGTTAGGAGTTTGTCTTGCTTTTTGAAATTTGTTCTAGAGTTTTCTTTTTGTTTAGCTACTTTTAGTGGATATGTTGTTGCGTTCTTTTTGAAATGATAGAATAGATAAGTTTATAATATGTAAACTTGTTTATCTCTGACTTCATAGTTAAGTTCTCTTTATTAACGATGTTTCCACCAATTTAACCTTTTTAATATTCCATTAAGATATCTACTTCTTATCACTATAAAGCACCTAATCTACATTTAGGTACCAATATTTTGATATGTGACATAAGAGCATTGCTTTTTAATTTTAATGTTTAAAAAGGATACAAATTTTATGTACCTAGTCATTCGTAACTAAACTTAATATTTTTCTAATCATTTCAATGGATTCCCTAAATCACAACACGTCATAATTAAAACAAAAAAAAGATACGTTCGAATTTCAAAAATCAACACGCTTACAGCAAATTGAATTTAGAATAAAAAATCTTTAACTGACATCTGTTTATTTTTTACTCTGACTCGCGCCCCTATTGAATATAGGGCAGTGGGATTCGAATTAAATCCCACCAATTCACGAGGAAATTGTACTCTGAACGGGCGCCAGGCAGGCGACTTTAGACTTTAACTCCACGGCATTCAGTTCAAATTCAATTAACAGCAATACTCGCAACTTTAGAAACAAAAATTCACAAAATACATTTGAAATTTAAAATTATTACAACTAACAAGGGATTTTGAGGACGTATTAAAAGTATTTTTTTCATAAAGTGAATAGAATATAAACATATATGAATAATTCAAATATAACATTCGAAATTGTTAAATAACTCGAATATTTCAGGAATTGAGGCATGAACTTTAAATTCCCAGACTACATTAACCCATATTAGATCCATTGTCCTGACATTTTTTCCTGTTTATTTACAAGCCAAATATAAAAGACAAGTACCTATTTCATGTAATTTTTGAAGTTAATTCCTAAACAATATAATAATAAAGTCTAGTAATTAAGTAACCAAGGCAAAAGTATTACCTTATGTAATAATTGTTATGTAATTAAAATATAATAGCCTATGTTGTTTCCTCAATAGAGATACACCCATCGACATTTTGCATATTAAAATCCGAAAATCCGTTTGGACAGTAAACCATGCCAAAGGAAGACATACATACATACACTCGAAAAACATTACCCGCCTTCTGAAACAGGCCGGTTATACACGTTGTCTAATCTAGCAGATTTTATAAGCTAAATCTAATGCACAGTTAAAATAATTTAGGCTGAATTGCAATGGAAAGTGTTTGGAGATTGGAGTATTCAACAGGCGGTATATTTGGCGCGGCGTCATATGGTTACATGTGTTGAATACGTTGTTCTACAGTTTAGTTGCCTTTAGGCTATGTCAGTTTGAACACTGCATTTTAAACCTTATGTACACTTAATAGGGTATGTAATGGCTGAATAATGTAACAATGTGTATGATATTTTTTGGGTTGTTAGTTTTTGGATCCAAGCTTACTGTTTTTTAAAGCTAAGTGTTTTACAAAATATGTAGAAACTTGCAGATGATAATAGACAAAACTAGAAAAATGCACAAAAAAAAAAACTACAAAATTTTACTTTTTTAGTTCTTATGTAGTCGTAACAGTGTTAAGTTGTAAAAAACTTTTTTTTTTTCATTATTATTATTTATGTCAAAATTGAAAAAAAAGAAAATCAAAATCATTTATTCTTATAGGTATCAATGATATATACTTAGTTAAATTAAAACTATGTTGAATTTCCTAATCTGTTAATTTGGGGTTTTATACTTAAAGCTTACAAGCAACATTTTAATGAAGTATTTCATTTACAGCGGTCTTATTGTTAGGCAACTTTAATTGGAAACAATTAGCTTCGTACAATTTAGCCTCAGCGTACTTTCTATGTAAAATACGTAACACCTCTGGCCTTTAGTTTAATACTTAAGTAACTACTTTGTCCAGTGAATTAAAAAAAAAATTAACAGAAATTAAGAAAACAAAATGTAAAACATTATGTATAATTTTGAATTGAAATGAACATAGTTTCTGAATATCATTTAAAAGCCGCACTAACGGATATCCAAGAAAGGATATTATGATTTACAAGGTGATAGGTGGAAGAAAATGTGTGTAAGAATGCAGAAGAAACAATAGGGACTTGTATCAAAGTCTTACGAGAGTCTAATACTTAAGTATTACCAACTATGTTACAAGGCTTCATATAAACAAAAGACTCTTATGAAATCCCTCCAAAAAGCAAGCAATTAATTTCCAAATTTAAACACGACTGGTGATCGAAATTTAAAAAAGCGAATCTAACAATGGAATCAAAAATTTGAAATTGCCAATGCATGCTAATTCGTTTAAAAAAGGAACGCGAGCTATATCTTGCCGCCGCTCGCAATCGCCGTCAAATTCGGGCGCGGCGGATCAATTTACGATAACTCACCCCCTTCTCCTTGAGAACCCCCTCGCAAGTTCTAGAGCTGGGTGATTGCGCGAACCGCGTAACTGTATGTGTAATGAGACTTTTTTCTTAATTTCCAGCCAGTATGTTTACTTGCTTTTTTAATTTTAGATGTATTTTATGGGGAGGTTATTTAATTTTGGAAAATTAAGTGTTTTTTTTTCAAATTATTTTTTTTTTAATTTATAAAAAACAAGTATATTGTAACGTAACATTAGCATTCGAATACGTGTATAAATTTTGGAACAAAGTCTTGTATAATCTTGAATAGAAATCGCAAAGTGTTTGTTACAGGAAATATTAAAGATTCTTTACATACGAATATATTCCTAATACGCCTAAGTTTTAACAAAATTATTTTTAATTACCTATGTATTACATTATTTTTAAAATGTAAAAAAAAAATTCAAAAATTTTTTGAGACTAAAATTTATTTTATGAAAAATGAAAAAAAATCTTAAGTTATTACAATAAGCTAATATCGCGAAGACAGTTACGACGTTCTGCGAACAAGCTGCATCCGTACCATTCTCTCATGCGGATATCGGTCGGGACTTATTTTTAACAGTTGTGTGCGTTGTGTGTGTGCACGGGGGTGGCCCGCGCGTGTGTGTGTGCGTTTGAAATATTCCCCCGTTGGCAGCGAAATTGATGTTTTTAATTAGTTCGGAACGCTTTTCGTTGGTCGCCTGTATTCCGCTTTATTATTATTTATTACAATAATTATTGTAAAATACACACGCTGTTATCGTGCTTGGATATTATAGGTTGCTTTAAAAATTGTTTTTTAATTAAGTTAATTATTCAAACAACTAATTGATCCCTGAACACACGAAGAAATAGCTTAGATAATATATTATACAAAAAGATGTCTTTAGAATTATTAACAGAATTTTTACCCACTAAATGAGAATTGTAAAAATACCTATCTCTCTCGATATATAAATACATAGATACCTACTTTCTCTATCACAATACACAGAGCTTAGTACTGTGTATTATGATTACTTAGTAATTACGGAATTAGTCATGTTAAACTAAACCAAGCGACCTTAAAGAGTAATTACCTATCATAGCCATATCAGTTGATCAACAGAATACACTACTAACTGATTATATTATTATAGACTGAAGAAATTTCTTACATCATAAAAATCTTTAATTTGGTACACCATAGATGGTCTTTGACGCTATTTATTTGAATAACTTTTTTAAGTTGTAAAAAAAAAATTGATTCGTCGACATAAATTTTAATCTGTGGCGCGCCCAATTTGACAGAGAAAGAAATTGGCGGCAATATTACTAGCGGCCATTTTTACTCGTCGATACGGAATTAGCATGCATTAATTTGTATCGCGACAAACGTGGTTAGGAATGTAGGATTTATTATCTGTAATTTAATTTTTGCCGCGAACGGGGGTTGTGATTTTTCTACGTACCTATTTTATCTGTGGTTTTATTTATAAGCTGGATTTTCTGGATTTATTTTTAGAAGATAAAATATTTGCACTCTATGTCCTATGTTTTCAAAGTATTTAGTACGTTAAATGACATGGGGACTTAAAAAACAATCCCTAAAAAATTTATTCTTTATACTCAATAATATTGTTAGCTATACCATTAATAAATAAAAATACTACTTCTTATATTATTACGATAGCCACTTACCGCCTGGTTCGTACTCTAAAGAAAAATTGCCTTTAGGGCACATCATAATCGTACCTTCACTCCGAGCGCCTATTCCTCTAAACTCATATCATAAACCTATAGAACGTCTGACGTCATGAGAGCATAGAGTAACAAAAATATTAGGTACACTATACCAATACTCTTATAAGTAGTATATACTCATACGTATATCGTAACAACCTAATATTATCATCAGATCCGATACGCTATATTGAAGTAGGTCAGGGATGGCGAAGGCATTGACCTCTCGGGGTGAATTAAACGAACCCTGCGTAGTAATAAGGGTGTTGTCTTTGTTTATTTTGCCGAGAATAAACGGGGGCTCTATGAAAAGAGGTTTGACAATGGTTCCGATGATTTATTAGCCGGTGACTGCCATGTTTATTTCTAGATATCGGATATGTGTTGGTGAGTCTAAAAAGTACTAGCCATGTCTTTGATTAATTTAGTTCAGTAGGTACGGTAACAAAAAAATGTCTATGATTTACAATTGGTAACTACCTACTTAAATAAAAACAGTTAAAAAATAAAACAATAAAGTATCTATAAAAATATACGCTAAGGAAACAAAATGAAAATATGGCCTAATGTTAAATCCATAACTTAAAAATAAAACATAACTAGACATTTAAGCCACACATCGAATTAAAAATATACGGAACTCAGTCAAAAATAAGAAAATTAACACTGTCGTCATCTAAGACCGTACATTATATTCTCCTCGACTAAGACAGAGACTTATTTATTAAGCCGTACTTATTAAGCCTTAGTTATTCTAAACCTGGACAATATCCAGTTCTCCTAATCTTTTTTTACAGTCTGATTTATGTAGAATGCCATAATTAACGTATACTTTTGTTGCTAGCACGTATAACAAAGTCCAATCTTCATACTCTTTTGTCCACATCTTACCAGGGTCTCATAAAGGAACGCACACCAGCGTCTTAACAACGCTTCGAACGAGCTATCTTCGAATAAGAGCATCATAACTGGCCGCTAGGGGGGCTCACCCCCACCTTGAGTCTTTAAAAAAGAAATTTCGGTAAGCGCCACGACGAAACTCGAATTCGGAAATTAAAATTCAAACGGGTATGATAGAATGCGCAAAAACGCGGGAGTTTTGTCGTTTTAATGTTGCTTGTAATGGTTATGGATTAGGTTGTGTTATGCCACAGAGTATACTTGACGATTTTATGTCTGTGGTCGGATATCTATGGTTTGTGTAGTAAATTTACGCGGGAAATTGGGTTCTAAAAAAAATATTGTAAGCGATATCTACAATAGATTTTAGGTGACTTAATTTAATTACGACAATATATACTATTTTTTAATATCAATTGTAGAAAACTTCATGGTCCCATACCTTAATATTACCATGATGTTTTGATATCTTAAACTCAAATTAGAATCTAAGTTTATTATGTTGCGTTTTAAACTTATTTTTTTAATCTCTAACTGTCAGTTGAGATGCACAGATTAAAAATGCGCACTGTAGTGCAAAGTCTTGCAAGGTGTATTATTCTGAATAAGAATATGAAATAACAGTAACTGGTTGTTGGGCGGGGTGGATTTGGGGATTTCACCCCCTTTTGTTTTTTAAAAAAGAAAATTTTACCAAGACTTTATGCAACTGCGCTCGCTTGAGTCCGAGACGGTTTTCTTATTTGCGTTTTAATTTTTAAGTGGCCATCTTTAAAAATTATAAATTTTGTTTATCAATTTTGAATATCTACACGAATTACCAAGTATCTGGTTACGAAGAAAACAAAAGTTTTCCATTTCAAAACATTCATTTGACAGAATTAGTCCACCTGAATTCCCGTTGCGCTAAATTAAGTCACTTTCTAGTTAGCCTTTTAATCCTCCACTCATAATTGCTCGAGAAAGAGTAAACATACAAAAAGCGAAGCTAAAGTATAGGATAATAAAATGAGAAACTTATTACTGTCCACCCGGTAGGGGGTGCATTTCGGAAGAACATTCGCACCCCTCCGACTTTTAAAAATAAGAAAATTTCGGTGGAGCGTGATATTTTTAAAATAAGAACCTCTTTCGTGGCATATTCCGTGGAGAGAGATTTTAAAATAAGAATAGTTTCGCGATACCCCCCTTCCTCCCGTTCGTCTGGAGTTCGAAATAAAGGAGCGTTTAGGTCTTACCAGCTACTTAATCCAATACTAACTTAACTTGCAAGTAGCACTTCAATCCATAGACAAACAACAATACATTTTTTTTAATCCACAAACATAAGAAATATTTACATAATTTTTACGTTACAGACAAAAAAAATAACGTTGAATTTTTTAATAATCTTTAAAAAGTTAAAAAACACATCTAATTTAATTTGAGCTACTCTGTGAATGCGCGACAAAAAACAAAAATATTCGAAAAAAGAATTTCAATTTTTTAATTTAAAATCTTAGTCGTGCAACTGTCGTCTTTAGAACAGACATAAGAATTCGGGGGCTAAATTGGGTGGTTCGGGCATATTCGGTGGGTGTCGGCGGGGAGTTTCTTGATGAGAAGAACGCTTTTTCGTAGAATTTTGTTAGCTCCGCCGGCCATCGACCTAGTCGATACTTGTCCGATGAATGTTATAGTAATTGGATCTCCACCGTTATCACTAGGAATCCGTTCGTTTTTCGAACTTTGCTTCAGCTTGTATTTTTTTTCTGTCTGAACCTGGTTTTTAGATGTTGTGTTTTTTATCTATGGTTGTTTGAGCGTTTGGCGCGTTGATTTGTTTCTTTTGACTGATTAAGATTATACATATTTTGTGTGGTTTTCAATTTTGTATCGCTACATAAACTCAAGTAACTAATAACACTATATTAATGACACAACTTTAAAGAGAGTTGTTACAAAGAGAACATGTACCTAGCTATTATGAAAAGATATAATACTGATACAAGCTTTACATGAACTTACGACCTTTTTAAATTTGACCACTCAAATAGTCAACATTTAACAAGTTACCCTTTTTTTCTTAAATAGAACTATGTAGCAGACAAACATAAAAATTAGTCATTAAAAATAATTCTACATTATTGAAAGCAGTATGTTTCTCTCAAGATAACCTAGTGTTAAGCCTATAATTCCTGTATCTAGGGACTGGGAACCGCTACATTTGACGTACATTTTATTAGATAACCTACGTTTTTCCACGTGCTCAAAGCCAAGCGACTGCCTGGCTCTGATAAAATGATTTCTATCAGAATGGCTAATGAAATTTCAGAGGTTTCCGCGTGTAGAAATCTTAATATATAAAGTTATAGGGTACGTGTGTTTATCACTTCACACCCCTAAATATTATTTAGTCATTAAAAAGATATAGATGGTGTATTTAGTAGTGACCGAGTACGGTTTTGAATTACAGATAAACGAAACTTTTATTTTTATTTTTTAATGTTATTAAAATTTATATTCTAAATTTTGACGATCGTTAAGTAAGATATTAGTTCCTTTAACGAAATAAGTAATTTTAATTTTAATTCTAGTATAGTGTATCTTCAATATACCTACATACTCAGACAAATCTCATTCAGTAAAGTTGGAACTTATGTGAGGAATATTTCTTGCCATACGATTCGAATTCTAGACACACGTGTAAGTTCCGTGCGTTCATTACCTATATGTTTAACTCTACTTATATATGCACTGGGATTGCTATTGTTAGCGGATTTCGGCTTAGCGCTTTAATTATCGCGTTTAAATTCACGCCATTAATGTTGTGTCTTAATATTGTGGTTCATCGTTTAATACCGTCATTCACAATTTAATTTTTAACGTGTAACAGAGATTAAGTTAGTAAGTTACCTTTTATCCCGTATTCAAAAACTAAGTTACCGTTTATTCCGTATTCATAGACTGAGTTACCCTTTATCCCGTATTCATACACTAAGTTACCCGTTATCCCGTATTCATAGACTAAGCAACCATTTATCTCATATTCATAGACTAAGTTACCATGTATCCCGTATTCATAGTCTAAGTAACCATTTATCCCATATTCATAGTCTAAGTTACCATGTATCCCGTATTCATAGACTAAGCAACCGTTTATTCTTTAGGGTTGCCGCACGTATGCCATGGCGGAGTGCTCGTACGCGCGCTGCCAACAGGAACGTCGAACGATACGCAAGGATCTTCAGCGCTGGGCCAAGAACATGGTCTACATACTCGGTGAGTGCCAACCCTATATACTATAGACATATAATAGTAATAATAACGCTAACACACTTATACCCCCGCAGTAGGATTCCCTGTGTCGCGGGTGGCATGGACAAAACAAATAACACATCACTAATACCCATGACCCGAGAACAAACATTTATCTGTCACATAAATCTGCACTGGCTGGGAATCGAACCCGGGACCCTTCGCTTCGCTTCGCAGGGTCATTACCAACTAGGTTACGGGGTCATTCAAACCTAGAAGGAGCTTTTTTTTACGAATGACGAAATAAACAATAATTATTGTATCTTAATTTCCCGGTTTGACAGATACTTAAAATATTTATACCTTAAAAGTTAAAAATAATATAAGTATGTACCTACCTACTTATTTAGAGTATATACTTATTAAGTATTGTACTTATGTATTTAGAGTATATTAATGTATATCTTTGACAATGAAACCGGGATGAGTGTATTTATTTTTCTATCTTATGTATGAGTGTGTTTGTGTGTGTAAAAGAAAGAAAGAAAACCATTTATTATTTGCCATTGTCTCAATAGCTATATCTAATAATTATACTTATGTCTAGACGAGAATTACTAACCATCCCATATCTCATGTGTTTATAATGTAAACATGAATAATTCTCCGTACAAGTTTCATAATTCAACGCGATGTCCCACATTCGATTCTCGGTAAAGGTCAACTCTACCGTCCGGGCCGCATTTGGAATAATCTTGCTTATCTAATGCACCTTGGTTTGCTAACAGTTTTAATAGATGACGTTTTAAGTGTATTGGTATTACTTTCAAATCAGTTACCAATATACCATTAGGTAGTATCTACTAAAGCAAATCTCACACAATCACACCGTTGAAAGTAAGTTGTATTTGATATAGACATCTTCCAACCAGGTACATAAAACGCTAATAATCCATAGTTTGACGTAATGAGCCATGGTCGAAATTTGACCACAGAGCCTCTCTAGTAATGAAACTAAATCAAGGAAGTCCCTTGAATAAAATTGTAATCCAATTCTAGATGACCTGACTATAATTGAATTAGATCTATGTTTAGTACACGTGGAACTCAATTACTGCGACTGTCTGATTTAGGAGTTAAATTGGACCATGTTGGACCATGTTGGACCATGCTGTTTTAGGTTCACATTATTTTGGGTAATGTAAGAATTGGTCATAATTTGCGATGACAAAAAAAGGTATAACATTAATTAGGTATAATAAGCATCACAGTTACAAATGTTAGCAATGTTTTTTTTAAATTCATCTTACATTTACATAATGACAGTTAGTAATTTTTTAACATTGCATCCCTTTCTTTCATATGAATAATGTTTGCTTTCCTTGTCTATTACTGGAAAATAGTAAAATGAATTTTTGATATTCGAAATTTGAATTAATTACGGTGACGCTTTCATGCCCCGTGATTTCAAAGTTTTGTTTTTAATGTTTTTTTTGGAGAAATTATGACAATATACCTCGTTTTTTTCGTCGTGATATAAAAGGTAAACAATCTTGGCACAACTTTTATTTATTTCATTAATTAAAAAAAAAAAAATTTCGAAGTATACAGAAATTAATTTTGACATTAAATTATTGTTTGTTCTTTAGTTTTTTTTAATTAGTGTCTGTATTATTTTTAAATCGATAATTACAATAAAAAGACACTGTAAGATTGTTTACCTTTTAAATCACGACGAAAAAAACTAGGTATATCTAGTTGTTTAGTATGTTGTCGTTCAGTGACAGTGTAGATATATATAAGGTAAGGTGGGGTAAGACTAACACACGGGGCAAGACTAACACTGTCTATTATCTCGATATGCACTTGAAGAAACGACATGTCTGTGTTTTAGCCGAGAACATTTACGTTTGTTCTATCTTACAGACTGGAAGAATTTCGTATTTAAGCTATACGTATCGAGATAATAGACAGTGTTAGTCTTGCCCCGTGTGTTAGTCTTACCCCACCTTACCTTATATATGTGTGTGTGTGTAAAGGCTATATTAAATTCGCCACAACTCGTCCGGCGGCTGAAAAACAGAGGGTAAGTTTTACAATTTGTACCGCGAAGTTACACTGACTAACTAATATTTGCTTACGGTTCCTGTAAGCCTTATTAGTGTAACTTTAAAGGAATTTATCTGCGAATTTTGTGTACATTGCGAGATGGAGTTGTCTGTAGTTTTATACATGCTTAGGTTGTTATGGAAGTTTAAGTTGTGAGTTCCGGGTTGGATTTTGGAAATTTATTTGGTGGGTTAAATTACTACTTAGTTTATAGTATTAAGGCATGTTATTACAGATAGGGTTGGATAGGATTAAATACAAAACTTGATAAATAAGGAACATCTGACAATTTTAGAAGATATTTTTAATCAAGTTTTAGTGATTTTTGCAATAATATGCCAATTTTTTTTTTAATAACAGAATTTATAAATACCATTATTACGCATAAAATTCACTTTCCTGCATTTCTTATCCATATACACTTTAACTATGCCCAATTTCAAACTAATAATTTTCACAAGGGGTCCAAAAAATCATAACGTATTACAGAAACTTCCTCCAAAAAAAGGAGTGTTACCAATGCTACGCTTTTCCGTAGCCCATCTACGACATCTACAATGCTACGCCGTAGCTGTCCCCGGCCAAGTTACATTCGGCTAAGACACCGGTACGGCTAAGATATCGTCAATTCGGTAGATAAAGGCTAGATCGCTTGCACCTAATTCTATAGGCGGCTATACAGGCCAAGAGTAACGCGCGTTCTACAATGGTGTCATGAGTTTAATATTATTTTAGTTCGAAAATTTTTTTTTGACGTTGGATAGTGTTGGCTACTTGTTGCGTTTGAAAGGGCGTGAAAAGTCGAATGTGTGTAGTCGTAAAAATGTTAAAATTAAAAATGTTAAAATTATTTTTTTGTAACTTACAACAAACGTAAGATGAGGGGAAATAGTACTCGATACATACATACGAGTAGATTTTTATTCCGAAAGTGATTTATAGGCGTTATATTTTTTTACACTCCTCCCCCATTTATGCCATCAGGTTTTTCGTCAGGGATCCGTACTACATTATTTTTCACTTATTACTATCAAGCTAATTTTTCGAGAGCAACGTTATTTCGATGAGACACCCAACTTTTTCTATGACAACGATTCTCAAATGTGGTAGATAAAGGAAGTAGCAAAGACAAAAAACATTAACTACGGATAATAAATGTACTACGGATCCCTGACTATTTATTGTATTTTTGATGAAAAAAATACCTCGTGAAGTTTGTAAGCAATCAGTTGACTATATTTAGAGTACATCGGTTTATTACACCTAATAGATATGATATAAGATATACATAACACGTGGAATTCAAGGCTATACTTAGGCATAGGTAATAGGATTATATCGTCATGTAATATAGTATATCGTCTCTATTTCTCATATCTTATTCTGTTTAAATGTCTTCTTATACAATAGGATTACTTAATAGATTTTCTATTAAGACGTAAGTAGGTAGATAATTTTAAAACCTGACATAAGAACTTGACAACGTTATATAAAATATTTAATAATTTTATCTTTGAAATGTACTTTTAATCCCTTTCATTTGATACCCAATTAGCATCATAATTATTTTGTTAGTTTTTCTTTACGCCTTCTTGTTTTGACGTCATAATAATTTATATCAAGTGGACTGCGATTTGGTATAGTTAAAGTTCACATGAATAAAAAGTGCAGAGCTAAATTTATTGTACGTTATTAGTTGTATTATTAAAATTACAATTATTAATGTGTGTGATTTCGTGCTATGCCAGACTTTTTCTGTGTTATGCTAATTTAGTTATGCCAGTCGGATAAAATTTTTAATCTAAATTAGTTACTACAATTTCAAGTAGGTACTGCCATTATAGATAAATTTTATTGCCAGTTTTTAAGTCGTGCAATTTGGTAATTTGGTTGTCGACTTAGAAAGGTTTACAAAATACACTATTTATAAAACTGTTTTAGTTTTAAACATAGACAAATAAATTAATTGTATTTTAGTTTTAATATAGACAATATCTTTAGACATTTACTAATCATATTGTATAATAGTTATTACATAAATTAAACCTAATAATACAAGGCTTTGAACTAATAATTTACATTGTAACAAAAACAATGTCACACACAGAACACAGTTAACATTATAACCCAAACAAAACTTTTACAATCATAAATTCGAGTGAATCGAAATTGGGTTTAAAAATCATTGTGTACGGCCGTATAAAATTTAACGCGGGGCGAAATTTCCATAAATAAAGTTGGACGAAATTACATTAAGGTCGGATAAAGTTAATATATCTGTTGCCATTGTAGCGAAGTGCATAGGCGGGCGGAGTGCGCATGCGCGGAGCGTTCGCTCTGCCAAACAACCTGTTGCAACTCGCACCGCGTGCACTGATGCAAGTTCTCTCTCTTATCACTAGCTTAAATAATAAATCGACCCTTCAAAATATATACTCTAACCACATATAAACGAAGAAACTCCGAAACGCCAACAAAATTCGGGATTCAGTGCGAAACGCGTGCAAAAAAATCATTTTCCTTGTGACGTCTTCAAAGTGCTTAAGTGTCTAGAACAGTTTTAAGACGGTAGTGTTGTGCTACGAATTGATTCCATAGGTGCTCGGATACTTATATTTTATACTCGTATTATCCAGTTGATAGTAAATTATACCAGTTTTAACCAGTTATTGTTAGATTAATCGAGTTCCTGTAAAAGTTCCGTAGAAGTTCGCATCAAGTAATCGGCTTCGCGTAGTATTTTAAATTAGTAAATGTAGTAATTTAGTGGGAATTTATTTAATAACGTGTATAGACTAATTTTAAACAGTGTATAGAATTTAGTGTGTTTCGAACGGTATTTCGGAGAGAAAGATAATTGCAAGTCCGTGAAATTCCGAAGTTTGGCGTCACAGAAGTTGGGTGAGCAACAAGTGTCGTCAAATGCGATCCCGGGTAACTGTGCCATGTAGTTTGCATGCCGCTTCCCGGGATAACTTCACCCGGGTAAATTTGGAAAGCGTTATTCGTATTATTCACATGCTACAAACCTTTTTCATTTTCATTTTCGAGTCGCTTTTGTCTGTTTTTTTTCGGCTGCCTTTTTGCACGCGTGATGAGTGTTTTTTTTATTTTTTTCTGCGTAAGTGGGTGCGGCTTCTTTTGTTTTAAGGCATGTCATACGCCATCTTAGGATCGCGACAAAAAAAGTGTCATGGCGGCGTCTATAGAGGTTTTTGTTCTAGTTTCAGCGTACTTCGATTTCCGTGTTTTTGATCAGAAAAAAATATTTTTAAATTTTTTTTTTTGCTTTTAAATTTGGAAGGTGATGATTAAAATGCGGAAAGGGGTTAAGTGAAATGATTTAAATCCTAAATATTTTTTATTTGATAATAGAGTTTAGGTCAATTTTAGGTGGTTTTAGGTCCCTAGAAAACGTTATTCTGGTCAATAATATTCGAGACGTCCTTAAATTCGAATTTATAACAACCATACTTTTCGGTGAAATATACAAGAAACCCTGAAAATTAAATTGAGTAATTACAGCTTAGAATCATCTCAATGTCATACAAAACAACCGCATCAAAATCGGCCCATTAACCTAGGAGCTATGTAACACATACTCAAACAGACACATCAAACTTAAAACACATCTTTTGCATTGTACCTCAAAACGAATTTAACAAACACAGCAAAAACACTGAATAAATAAAATCAATAACTTTACAAATCTAACCACGTCTCAGTACAATCCTTTTTTACTTATTTTTCTAATTACTGTGTTTCAGAGTACAAATAAGTATTTCTAATTTGCCTTTTTATCTTCGGTGAGGGCATTGCCTGCAAGCCCCGTCTGGGTTCCGCCGACACCGAATTTAATTATTAGGTTCTTGCTTTCGATATATTCTCCGAAATCCAGATTGTAGTCTGTAGATAGACGAACGTATTCGTACGTTTAAATCTGTTGTACCTTAAGGCAATGTTATTGTACTGTAAAACTAGTATTTAATAAAAAAACAAGAAACATGACTTGGAAATTGAGTGAGTGTTTCAACAAAATTAATAAATGATGATAAATGGATATGCAATATACATATATACAGATATAATTATATGGTAAAAAATAAACCTACTTAATAAAGTTGAACTAAAAAGTATATTTTACAAGACTAGGAATTTTAGACATAATTTTTACTATTAGGTAAAGCTTGTAGTGCCACTATCTCTTATCACTCATGGACATCGTGATAAAACTCGAGTAGGATTATAGGGGAACGTTAGTTGGTTAGTAGGTCTTATTAGTTATACGTATTAATGAGAATATTAATTGTTAATTCGTTAGTAAAAGGACTGTGGAAGTTAGTACTGTTAGTGTAGGTTAATCCTGTCAACGGGCGCAATCCGAAAGAAAAATCTACGGACTCTCATAGGGGACTATCTCACTG
>LGAG01000111.1:447832-473929 GCA_001278395.1 Lerema accius
TATTTATTGAACTAACTACTCAAATAATTAAAGAGGGAAAACATGTCATTGATTGAGACCGACGTCTTCTTTAAACACTGCTTTGAAGTGTATTAAAACATAAAATAAAAAAGAATGAAAAATAAAAATAAAATATTTTTGTTACCTTATGTAATTCCATTTTTTTTAATCTTTATTAAAAAGGAGTTTTGTCACTGGGTGACCACGCCACTCCCGTAATTGAACAAAAAATATTTTAAATTATTTACATCCAACTAATAACAATTATTCCATTCTATAACAAATATAGTTAGTCATCATAAACTCTCCCTTCTTTATTATCTGTATAGACATAGACAATTAATCGGCAATAAAAGAATATAACTTTCAAACGTACCATAGACAATACTAACACGACTTCTCAACTACAGATACGAATCTAGGCAAATCGGTTGCTCGCGCAGTGCACCTGCATACTATTGCTATGATAATATTAATGTCTGTTTGTCGGCCTGTTTCAATACCGGTTATATCCAGTTAGCGATTCGGACTGTTTGAAAACCTTGGTTAAAACCTGGCCTCTTTAGTCTATGGTTTTTTAATAGGTCAAGAGATTTTGGATTCTGTATAAATCGTCTGCTTAAATTAGTTAATAGTACCTAGTACTCAGCTACTATATATACTATCTAGGTACTTATAGCTTATTACGACTGATAGTTGACACCGCAATTAAAGATCTAATCTATTGTAACGATGAAAGAGTATTTTTTTTAATATAATTTAAATTGTAAAAGTTAAGAATTTCAAAAAGAGAACTGTTCGTTTGTCAGACATATACACTATTTTGTGCCATCTTTTTTTCGCGCCTAATGTCATTCCCATAATTATATTTTAAACATCGAATTTCTTATGAATGTAGAAGTACTCGTAAATGGCTTTTTTAATTTTTTTCTTTTTTTTAGACCAGCCTTCTTAGTGGCCATAAGGAAAAGAGAGGTTATATAGCAAACAGAATTACCGTTATACATTCAATCAACAATCGATGAAACCCGTTACTTTACGACTACTATTACGCAAATAATAGTACGTACCGAGTTAGAATTATCTAATTAGAAATAAGTCGGTATAAGATGCAGCATTTGCGCTTATAGTCTGGCGGCTTATGTCGATCATAAGGCGGAATGCTATAAGCTCCGGTGCTGTCTGCTTCAAGAAGTCGTGTTCCGACCGCCTTACACGAGAAGCTTGAAGCAATCGCTTCATAGTCGTCTGAAGCAGACCGTGTGCTAGCCTAAGTGGTTGACGAAGTTAGTTAACAGGCATGGTTGGGAAGTAGATACGTGACCGCTAGTAACAAAATTGTACACTATTCTACTGTTTCTATACTTGAAAAGGTTTATCAAACCGTTAGTCCTATTTTTAATTTTTATATTTCAGTTGTTAAACAATGTCGGAGGCCTTTTAGCGGCATAAAAACTTCCGATACTTGATTTGACAAGTAACCCCGTCACTAATCTACACTGGACCAGCGTGGTATATGACCTAGGCCTCCTTAGTTAAGTCTCACATAGCTAATATAGAGGGAATAACAGTAGTAAAACTCCATAGTGAGCGCTCGAATAACGCACACATAGACACTTGTGTACAGATACTAGAAAAAAACCCGTAAAGATGTGTATGTTTACGCAGCTATGTTAAATGACGTATTTACCAGAGTTTTACTACTGTTAGTAGTTAGTCTATAATGTTGTAGTGTTGAGTCTAAAGTAAGATATTAAATGGTCGAGATCAGTAAATTATGAAACTTGTTAAAACCAATATCGATATTGAGATTCGTGGAAATAAATTAGAATCTTACGATACATTAGGTATAGGTACATAAGGACGTAAGTCGTATTCAGTAATTTCCAAGAAATCTGAAGTTTGTGTTTCTGAACCCGAATATAGATGGAAACTAAGGTTCTCGGAAATGTTTACTTTGGTGTACATTTAGTCACATATTATAGTAAAAGGTATCAGTATTTATTTTACGTTACTACAGAAAATAGAAGCAAGAAAGGTAAGTAGAATTAGGTACAAAGTATTTATCATAACAATTATCAGTTATCACACGCAATAAAAAAAAAACCAAACTGGCCGAAAATAAAAACAGTTGAGCCTTTGCTTTTACTAGATAAGAAAATTCCAGGATTTCCTGAATTTCCCGGTACTCTCTAGTTTCAGTAGAAATGGAAAACACTGCATGGGCTTTCAACGTCACAGCTTATTTTGATGCACACCAAAAAGTACTTAAAACTTCTTGCTCAGTTTAGTATTAAAAGAGAAATTGCAATTCAAGTACTAGAATACATAAGTAAATTAGTAATTCGTCTACAAAGCAATTATTTACTCTCCAATGTACTTGTACGTTATAGATAAACCTCCTAATTATTAGTTAGTCATTAAACTAGATTGTCGCTAGTGTCAACATTTTTGAAATAAGAGCCTTCACGAAATTCGAAACGAAATCAAAATTCGTAAGGGCCCGGCCACACGAGCGAAGACTTGACTCATAAGTCTCATAACTCAATTTAACGAAAACATCTGCCGCCCGACATCCCATAAACCTTTTGTCACACTGCGTATTTAAATTTGCGATTTTACGTTGCGATTTATTATCTGCTTTTTCTAAAACTTGTTAGGTATAAATTAATTAGTAACCGTAACGGATATAAAAGGCGAACTAGGTACTTTATATACATCATAGAAGTCAGTGACTACTTCCTGAAAAATGTTTCTTATTTCGTCTGTTTATAATTAAATTAAACTACGTTCAATATTGTATGTAATTTTTGAATAGACAAGAACCTGTGCGAAGTATAATTGAAGATATAAAATATCTTTAAGATCGAGGTTTATAATAGGTCGATCATTATTATGTATTTATTGTAAATTGTTCTAAGAATTCAGTAGAAGGAACATTAATTAAATAGGTAATTTGAATTGATAAGAGTTTTGTTACTTACAAGATTTTTATATTTCTTGCTTTAATTAGAAAGAAACTATTACCTATTATAAGGTTAAAATTGTAGTATTCACAGATAAATCGTCGTATCGATTCGCGACGAAGTGTCGCAGAATAAAATTTTCATCATAAACACGTCCCACACGGGAACAATAAGCTCGCATTGACCACGGCCTCGAGACGAAAGTAATGGAGCAAAAAATACAAAACGCGACTTGCCCACTTTCGCCGTCGCGCGTCGGCCCGAAATTGAATGACCTCATTTTCGTGAACTGTTTTTTATATGTTTTTGTGTATTCAGCCGGGTTTTGTTGTCTGTGGCCCGCAAATTGCATTTCCGAACAGACGTAATTATTTTATGTCTGTCTGGTGAACGATATTCATTTTGTATCTGTTGTTTATCGATGTTTTATGTCCGTCTGTAATAGGTCGGTGTATTTGGTATCACGCCCTTCTAAAAATTATGAAAATGTCAAATTAAAACAGCTTTGTCTAAGCTTTAGGTTCATAACAACCTTCCCTATACTTAGTTAATAATCTACTTTTAGGTCTAAATATGGACCTATAAGAATTGATAGATTTATTCGAATCAATGAAAAAGCTAAATTTCCTTATAGATTAATTTAAGTACAAAGTTTCTATCAACAAAAAAATATTAGTACCTCTCTAAAGATCCTCTATTAACAGGCCATAACGAAACAACAATTAAATTGCAATTAAAAATAAAGTGATTTTGGAAGAGCTTTAAATATTTCTTAAACGTCACTTATAATGAAATATCCGTTTACATTTCTTAATCAAAATCAAATAAACAATTAGGTAAATGATAAACGATTATTCAATCTAATATTATTCGCGTTAAAAATATTTTCACTATTTAAACTGATTTGTCAGTAGTGTTATTGTTTACGGACAGTTTGTGTATAATGTAAACTAATTGATTTCCGTAACGTTTGGTGTTTACTCAATGTTTACGGATACCAGGCCACTGATGTGACAAACAGACAAAACAAATGTGTAATATAAATAATTTTGTAATTAGTGACTGCTAGTTAATCATTTCTTGGACACTTAGGTACGTGCTTGAAATTACTCACGATGAAAGTCACTATTTTTTTCATGCTTTAAAAATTTGGTATTTTTTTTACTTCACCTTTTTGATATTATTATTATTTGTCTCGTCATTATATAGATAACTTCCTGCAAAATGTGCACCTAAAGGCGGTTTAGGTTTGAAACTTACAAGCCTCGAAAGATTCACATTTCAATACTGATATTAACGCAAGTTCGGGCGGTAATTTTAATCACTAAAACTAACAAACTCTAAAAACAATGTATCACTTACCATCAAATATTTACTGGATAATTTAAAAAAACATACCTACTTTTTATAAATATTATTACTGGTTTTCGTTTGACTGCATTTCGCACGCTTGTTTTCGGTAGAATCAATTGCATCTCATTTATTTTCAATTTTTAGATGAGTTTTATGTTATGACTAGATTAGTGCAGGTTAGATTTATTAGTAAACGTTAAGAGTCCATTCAGTAACAATTATTATTTTTCCAGGATCAATCAATCAGGATAAAAGATACCCTGTCTTCCTTTAGATTAAAACTACTTTTTCCCCCTTGAAAAACATACTTAAATCATAGCATCACTTAAGGCTTGAAATAACAAATATTCAAACTTATTGTCCTATTTATAACATCATTACGCTTATATTACACAAATATCTCATACTTGTGTGAACCAGACCTATAACATACAATACACGTAGGTACAATATACGTACAATACACATAGAATACGCGTATTTAGGCAAACCAAACATAATTATACTCCACGATATACCTCCGAGTGATCCTACACATCTGTTGTATCTCAAAGTGCTTGTAAACATGTCAATATGATGGTATTAGGAGGCTGTATCCAGGCACAGTATCCCTCTATATATCTAGCTATATGTGCGTCAGACTACGTATGATCCATATCCGACGCTTATCAGTTTATGATTCGATTGTGAGGTCGGTTAGTAGTCAAATTATGTTTGAGCACAGACCAAAAAATATATAGATGCAGTCTTCGGAACAAATAAGCGCAGTAGGGAAAAACAAGTTACTAACAAAATGATAACGTTTCCCGGTACATTTCTCGGCAGTCGAGAAATGTACACGTTACCATTAATTTTTTCTTCTTTGTTACAAAGACTGCGTCTATATATTTTTTGGTCTGTGCAGTCCGTTTGTTTAATAACTAGACACCTATCTAGGGTTTCCTTTCCAACCTGTTAGGCTTAAATATTAGTCAGGCATTGGTTCTGTTACTTCGATATCATAAATAGAGAAAGTCCGACTTAAAACAGCATTCTAACTAGGTAAAATCGTAAGTCAAGAAGCTAGTCAAGTTCTTCTAACCATAACTCAAAAGTCAGGAAATTTAAAGCCATTTTAAAAACTAACTTATAACTCTTAAGCCCCTAAATCATTTTAAACTCTGAAAGAACAATCGGATCCCACGTTTCATTTAACTGAACTCTATAAATTATTTAACTGAACTAGAAATCAACGTTCCACAGTTCAACGCCCAACAAAATGAAAACGTTAAAAAATTATATCTCACGAACGCAACCAATAATTTCAAGTAGCGAAGACTAAAATCAAAATGGCTGCCGTGGTCTAAGATCAGGTTATCTATCGCAACTGGCGGCAAAATAAATTCCGCCAAGTAAAAACTGATGGCTCATCCGTCCACAGATAAAACGAGAAATACAACGTCACAAAAACTAGCCAGCATTCTTGCCCGTTCTTAAAGCATGGCAACTCATTTGTTGCTACCATTTCGTTTAGTCTATCCACAGAGTATAAAACTCCCGCTAAAAAAGGCGGGCTAATTTCCTCCGATAAATTAGGTTGAACATCCTTCAAAAACTAATCTATTTTTTATTCAAACGTCGCGCGCTTTATGAATAAATTATCTGTGGCGATGCTGCGTAAATAATTATAATATATTACGTAGGCACAGATAAAAAAGTGAACTGCTAAGCCAATGGCAATGACTGGTCGTTAGCCCTTTATATTTTCTCGTAATTCTTAATCAATTTATTTTTATTTTTATTGAAATGGTTGAAGAAACGCTTGAGACGAAACAGCTGCTTGAAAAATGTGTTTTGAGAGAGAAAATAAAGATTATTATCGTATGAATACTGCGTAGTCTTTTAAAATAATGTTCTAGTTCTAAACCTATTAAAGTTTAATCAGTATTAATTATTATGCTTTTATTTTGAATGAACTCCCATTTTGATAATTTATATTATAGAAGTATAACGTACCTGCATTCGTTAAAGCGTATTTAAGTAGTGAATAAATTCTATATTATTATTTTAAGTTTAATTGGAAAAAGATATAACAGTTATTCTAAATTATTTCGTATTAATCTTGCTCACTTTAAGTTCAATTGTTTTTATTGATAAGCAGATGTTGAAGAGAAATAAATTACGAGTGCTTGCTTGGGACATTAACATTTGGTTTTAATGTGTTTGTAAGTAGTCGTTTTTTGTTAAAAATAAAATACACCATTTTACATTTTGGCAGGATAACTTATGTAAGCTTATTAATGCGTAATATAGTCTTTGTCTAAGAAAATTTATTGCGCATATTTCGAACAAAAGTAAACTTTAAATGTATCATACACTGTATAAAAAAATTGAAAGACATCAGGTAACATCACATTAAAAATCATTGAAAATTTAAGAAAGTCTGTCAAGAAAAATGACAATAACAGACTGCTAAACGTCAAAAAATAAACAATTTCTTTTAAATATACATAACCACAAACCCTCGTATGAATCAACCAACTAATGTTATGTAAAGATTGTTTAACAAAAAGACGTCCTCAGATATAAGGCAACGTCCAAACCCGTCATTAACTTTTTTCTTTTTCAATTCTAAACGCAGGCTGCGGCCCAATGCTACCGAACTGCCCTCGGACAAGATGCCGGTTACGGACCTGTTCTGTACGTCAGATACGAAAGTTATGATTTATATTTATACCTACCTATATCTACGCACCTATTACGTGTGTATACGAGTATATTTAGTTTGTATGCGGGTAAAAAACGAAATAAATTGACGGTGAATGACCGTATGCGGTTGGGGCAGGGCAGGTCTGCGTCGCGTCAGCGCGGGCAGTTTGACAGCTTTTGAGGAGCGTTCGCTTTTTGAATTATTTTTTTCTTTTTTCGATTTGATTGGCTTTGCAAGTCATTTGAGCGAGATGATGTCGATGTAACGAATACATTTTTATTACCGGATTGAATGCTTGTCGATGGTTTGTTGACTGACCGTAGACTGCGATTTTGTTTTATTGTCGCATAGATTATTAAAGATTACTTCAGCTAGTTTATTTCTAGTTTTATACGTTTAAGAATTTACTTAAAAAATCTTTTAAAGTTACATGTACGTAGTTATTTAATTACTTTGTTCTTTTTTGTGTCACATCATTTTAAATTTCGTTTGTGGTTGAACACATCACGCATGTACTAAACCAATTTTATGCGATTTTCACATTTCAAAAGTTTATAAACTGAATTTTTTAAAGTAGACCCATATATTTAAAACCAAAAAATTTTTACTAAAACAACCGCAGAAATGTTTATGTAAGTAATAACTAGTAACTACTGTCAAAAGTAGGTAACTACGATCAAAAATAATGACATTGAAGTATCAAAGACGGTCGTAATGGTAATTTATCTTGTAGCATAAAGTTTTATCGGGTCAATATTCTTTTAACGTTGCATCTTAGTATTGAACTATTGAAGTCTACAACTAAATTATTGGAACGTTGGCCTTTTCTTTTACATTACAATCAATAAACATTAGTATTGAGAATTTAATGGGCTGATAAATAAAAATGGCGTTGATTAATTGACTGCCTATTAAGTTGTTTTAATAGCTACAAATCTTACGATAATGGTTTCAAATGACACTTTGAAAGGTCAAACACCCTTTACCCCCAAGATTTTTTTCTATAAACAAAAAAAAATCTAAACTTTTTATTTCGGTATTGTGCCTTGAAAAAATTCAAGCATATTAGGTATGAAGGTTGAAAAAAATTACAACTAAAAAAAAATTAGAAGCGTTCATACACTTAACACACTAATAAGCAAAGCGCTGTGGACGTACATACATACAAACGACCACAATACACATTCAAAAACCACTTATGAGATATTAAACGCCCAAATCACCGGATTTTAAATACCAGGGCAACATAACGAGGAGGCACTCAAAGAAATTTTTATTAAAATCCCGAGAGAACGGAGGGATCTAAATCGCTGTGACGTAAAATGACTAATTTCAGTCCATGTGGGTAGTTTTAAAACGCTATAGTTTTTCGATCTGAGCTTTTTTTCATAAAAATGTTGAGTCGACTTTCGTTGAGTGTATTATTTAGGACGAATGAGGTTTAGAAGACGGGATCTCTGGTCGGAATCCGACCATTTCATTACCTGCAATAATAGATCACAGACTCGTTAGACCGGGCTAGATAGAAGATTAGAAAACGAATAATAGTTATTAAAAAAAAAAAAAAACAAAAATCCTACTGCTAAAAATCGTTTTGGGGCTAGAGTGTAATTTAATAAAAATGTATAGCCTAGGTTTTGCCAATGAAAATGAATCCAAGGACACCTTACACGTTGAAATTAATCACCGTTTAAGCTGTAGAGCGAGCCTAAGAAATGGACATACATACATACATACGCTCCAAAAACGTTACCCTCCTTTGCCATTTAAAAATGGAACATCACAGATAACTGTTACTCAATAGACAATATCTCATAATAGATAATATCTCATAATAGATAATATCTCTTAATAGATAATATCTCGTAATAGTTTCCAAATCGATCCCGAATGACGAGATTGGATTAGATGTCTGGACTTTGACATGTCTCGGGAGCGATGACCTTTGAAAATCTAGAAAGATTTTACGACCTAGGTATAGATCTGATTAGGAAGTGAGTTAAAGAATGACTCATAGGTCTTATACAATATAGCTTTTAGGTTAGGTTCTATAAAATTATTATGTTGTCATTGTTCTTAATACTTTTTTATTGTTATGTGTGTTTATTTATTATTATACTAGGTATATTCGATACTTGCCATAATATAGTGTCAAACTTTTTTGTATATTATTAATTCAGGATTATAAAAAAAATATTCCAGTAAAATTATTAAAAAACATTCTGGGTGCCAAAATTTGTTTGCGATATTTAAAAATATATTCTATTACTACACAATGGATATAATTACAATAACATGAAGTAAGTACTTATGTAATTATGTGCATAATAATTTTACTTTTAACGTTAATTTTATAATAAGGAGACACTAAATTAATTGGAAAAGTTAAGTAAGAAAATATTTATTTGACAAATGACACTACAAAGCCACACACACACAGAACAGACACACACACACACACATAGGCTTTAAAACAAGCCTAATACAAAGAACTCTACATTTTCTCACACATATCGAAAAAACGTCTTAGATGACGAAATTCGATTTTAAGACGATCTACTCGTAGGTTCTGTGAGGTACAAACGATCGATAGCGGACGAGTGGTTGATTCCACCGACCTATAAAACTAAGACGGTCGAGAGTTACTACGAGACGGTTTTGTGACGGTTTAATGTGTATTACGTTGACGAAAAATCGTGTGTGCTTTTCGGCTAAGGACGTGTAGTAAAATTTCTTTTTACACGTCTACGAAAGAAGGGTAAAGTTTTTCTAGCGTGTCTAAAGAAAGAAAGAAAATGAAATTTATTCGAGGAGTTAATCCTACTTCCTACTAATATTGTAAATGTGAAAGTTTGTAAAGATGTTCGGATGTTTGGATGTTTGGACGTTTGGATGTTTGTCCCTCCTCCACACTCTAACCGTTGAACGGATTAAGCTGTAACTTTGCACACAGATATTATTTTTATATACAGATATTATGTTTATAGTCCCTATTCATAATTATTACCAGTCGAAGCTTGATTCCGATAGGAAAATTACCTACAAATTTTTAGAGGTACACTGCACTAGGCTGTGCACGAGGTAGTAATTTTTACTATAAATGTTTTTTAACTTTTCTTTAAAAACTATCGCTTTTAAATATTATGGATAGCTAAGTCGTTGATGTAGAAATGCCCTTAACCTAAGAATAGGTCAAGAGAATCTAAAATATATAAAATTGCAGTTCTATGATCTATCTATTACTACGCGAAGAGTTCAACTAATAAGTTTAATAAGTATACACGCACTTACGGGTTTCTGAATTGGCATGGTTAAAGTTTACATGGCGAAAAAGTGTATAAAATTAAAATTTGTTTAAAATATGTGCTGTGAATAGGTTTATTTTTAAATATAGGTACTTAAAAATTCACATTATTATGCAATATAATAACGCACTAATTAGTGATGTAATACTCAATGAAACAATATTACGCACACTAACGAATAAATCTTTCTCTTTCTATCATTTTATATTCCTGTCTCTCTTTAACATGTTAAACTTTTATAATTTTGAAGTCCACTAAAAATATTGACTTCAAAAATGTGTCGAAAAATATTGAAGTAGGTAAAAACTGAAATAAATTTTAACATCCACGTTCGTTCGCAATTAAAATATTTAGGTAAGTCCTATTATAATAATTTCGTCGTATTTCAAGGTTAGTCTTAAATAAAATAAATTGTATTCGTAAACAGTTATTTAAACAATTGTATAACTTTATTAATTCAGTTGTTGGTTACTCCAAAATTACTGGCTTTGTTTTAACTACTTGTCTTGACCTTGAAATAGTTTTAAGAGTAACAAATTTTCAGGATTGTTTGACAGAAACAGATACGTAATAAGCGCTCGATGTAATGAAGCAACTTGTAATTATGAAAAAAAAAACAAGTGCAATTCATACGTATGAAATAAAACCTTCAAAAAGTTCGCCTTCAAAATAATGAGACGAATGACACGTATATAAAAAACAAAGTCACCATTTTTATAACTTATTGCATCATCTATTATCACAGTTTGAAATTTACTAATTCCATTAAAATTTATTAGTAGTTTTTATTAATAGACGTCTCTGTACTCAAAACAGCATTCAACACTTGACAAAATAGTTCTACTAACATGATAATAGATGTCGCTACCGTCTAGTAGCCATGTTTCATTATCTGTCTGTCTCTTTTTACTGTTGCTTTTTCGCTTCATCGACTTTCAAATTAAACTCATGCTAAAGAAGTTTTCACTTTCAAAATGCAACTGCTGAATTTTGGGATAGTATTTAAAAAAAATTGTACTTTAATTACTAGGTATATGTTTGAAACTTGTAGGGAATCCAGATAAGCAGCGTAGCTTTGCTTGGGGAAAATATAGTTTTTAATATAAAATACCCAAAATTATATTTTATTGGGGCCTTTGATTACCTTCCTACGTCACTGGTATAATGAAAATGTGTGATTTCCATTACAAGATTTTCGTGAAACTGCGCGCTAAATAAGACAAGTCTAAAAAGAGTAGGTAAGTATTGTTTACCCAATTTTTTTTTAACCCTTTCGTCACTGAAAAATTGTCTCAAAAGACCCCAATCTCCCCTTTCTAACCAAAGCTTATGTAGTTTCAATCGGATTTGGTATCAATTGTCAATCTAATGAGATTAACCCGCTATTTATTGATTAGTCGGTCTTATAGACCACCCAGCGCCGCAGGACAAACATGGCACTGATCTTAACACTAAACTGCTTGTTCCCTTCACTTCCATGTGGATATTATATAGGTACTTCGTACCTTAGTTCCCTATAGTCTATACGTTAATACGTGGCGGGTTTGACGTTTGGTTACAAAAAATGCACGCACGAGTTTGAGATTTGGCATGGTTAAAGTTTATATGGAGAAGTGAACAAGGCTAAATTTTGTGTATAATTGGTTACTGATACATAGACGAACTGGGTACTACATTACTACTTGCTAAATAGTCCTGTAAAGTTACGGTTATTTAGGTGAGCTCCCGTTCAATTGGTTCGAGATTAAAATTAATTGCAAAGAAGCTATCAAAAAATATTTGTAGAGTGTAACTAACGCCATCTATTAGCCGGTGATATCACTGTATTAATAAGAAACTTGTAGCAGTTAACTAACACTGATAGTCCCATACTAGAATTCCCCGTATCATGGGTTGCTTGGACAACACACAGACAGAGAAAATAAATTTAAATTCATCATTCAGATTGCCTAGCTGAGAATCGAACCTAGGACGGAACCCACGTTAAAATATAACAGGGCGTGGTAACCATTGGTGTCCTATTGAGTCCTGGAATCACTTCCCAGCTTAAGCACACATTTATACACGAAATGCGTGATACAGGTGAAATTTCAAGGTAGTAGAGACGTTTGTGTATTTCAAATTGAGCATGGATTTATTAATTTGTGTATGTAGGTACGTCTGTATAGTGTATTATGCTATGAAAGATTGGTTATTTGTGTATCTGTGCGTGAGTTTATTTACATTAAGGACTAGCTGACTTGGTAAAGTACCGCTTCAAAATCAATAAAAAAAAACTAAACTTTTTTTTATATCTACTCACACTCTCTTCGAACCTTTCCTAGACTTCGACAAATAATTCAAATCCAAAATTAGCCAAATCGGTCCATCCTCCTCGAGTTTTAGCGAGACTAACGAACAGCAATTGATATCTACAACTGTTTGGGTTCATTCATGTTCTACTACGTACTTGTATGTACACTACGTGAGCTCGTTGCATCTCAGGAATTTCACTCTCGGCTACCACACTTGGAGCGACGCCAACTAAAGCAAGGATTCACTGATAACAGTTGATACCTACATGTTGATAGGAATGGATATAGCTTTCTGTGTATGAACCACTGAAGGATTTCTTCAGTCAATCGTTTTTGCTGATAGATTTTTTGTTGTCCGCTAGATGGCGGTGTTTACAATTAATCAACAAGATTCTTGTTTGGTGATTAAATTGTATACAACGCCATCTGTTATTGAAATTGAGCAACTACATTGATGTAATACCTATGTAGTAGAGAGGCGTAGGTTTTAGGTGCAGTTGGGTTAAAATAAAGACTAGGGGAGTGTTGTTCGTGTTTTTTACTTTTTTTTAAATCCTCTGTCCATGTTTATTCGTAACCATTCACTCGGAAATTGAGATTTTCAGTCTAAAATGCACGCCCTTTCTCTAAACGTGATTATTTTAATGCATGAAAGGAAATATTTATCGCAGCCTTTTATTTGTGTGCGTGCAAGGATTTTACTTAAATTCACCAAGGTTTGCAAAGATATTAAATTAAAAAAAAAACATTTGGGCAAAGAGCTTAACAGAATTTGATACTTCATTAAATTAATTAAAACATTTTATTTCTCTTTCATATTTCGTATAAAGTTTCAGGCTTAATAGGAAGGTCTCTTCTTTTAGCTTGTTTCAAAAATATAAAAGACCTGAAACATTTTTAGACCGAGTTGTACCAGACTTTAGTGAAAACAATGTGCTTTCAAATATAAGCCGTAACAAGGACAATAGTTTCTTTGTACCCACTAAACAGACGACCAAAATTAGTTGATGATTTTCGTAAAGAACACTCTTCCATACCCGGAATAAAACCAGCAAAAACAAAGCGACATTTCGCTCAAAATTTCCTTCATTCACCCATATTACCTAACTAAAAACCCATAAAACAATGCATTTGCAACTAAAAGATCTGAATAGATCCGTACCATACGTCCACGAAAATAAAGGAGCTAAAAAACTGGCCGAATACAACGAAAAAAAAAACAAAAAAGTTCGAGCGTGGATTCCGAATTCGAATCATCAAACGGGCAGTGAAAAAAAAACAAAAAGGTCATTGTACACATCAAGTCAGCCGAATTGACAAGCTCCGCCCGCACCCGCTATTGGAGGGGCGCAGAGCGAAATTTTAACAAAAACCCAACCTAGTTCCGCCTTCTAAAATGTTTTTAACGAACCAAAATGGCGGCTCGCTCTATTTGTTGATATTACTAGACCAGCGTGCTTTGTTTTCATGTTGTATTAACATTTAATGGATAGGAATTTTAATTTATGCCGTGGTCGGTTCATTTTTTCCAATCAATATCCCTTTTTACTGATGATTTCACCTGATGTTTTGACGTCTGTTTGTTTGTTCTTTCTTCCTAAATTCGTAGATAATCATTAGTCCCAAAATACGTCAACGCAAGTCAACGTTATCTTCGTCACACTGCTATGAGCTTCTACAAAGAACATTAGGACTCATTATGTCACAAATGCATAGTACGATTGCATCTTTAGATAATTAGAAAATTCCGACTATTACTGTATTAAAAAACATAATAGTACCTACCTATAAGAAAAGGGAAATGTTGGCCACTCATAGTTACATTTATAGTCGTAGTAAGATAATGATTTGATAGACCTCCGAGTTGTATTTACGATAGACACCTAGTCTAACTGTTTACTAAATTCCTTTTTTTTATAACTCGTCCTATTTAGCACGCAGTTTTACTTAAACCTTGTAAAGGAAATCACACATTTTCATGTTATTCACATTTTTCCAGTTATGTTTAAGTGATTTCATCACTTCAATATCACATGCTTAAATAATCACAAAACTGCTGTTAAAATGAATGTTTTTGTTTTAGAAATAAGACAAGTTAAAAAATGGTTGTAGCAGCGTTATTTTAAAGGACTAGAAAGCTTCGCGAAGTCATAAAGCACTTTTAAATAATAAATTGTTTTCCCTATATCGATGGATACTTTATGACGTAGCTTATTACAAAAGAAATCTAATTAAAGGTACACATTACATGCGAGATTCGCTGACTTGACTGTCGGTTTGTATGTGTGTTTGTTATAAAATAAACAAGTGATAGTTCAAACAAAACCTAAAAAGATAGATGTGTTTGTCACATGTCTGTTGTCTGCGCGGGAAATCGAACCTTGGACGACTTGGTTAACAAACAGTAGCACACACAAAAAAATCGAAATCTTGTGTGAATAGCTAAAATACTTCTTTCACTAATATAACGATTTTGGAAAGACAGTTTACCAATTCTTCTAAGATTTAAATAAGGGATTGTTTACTAAAATATGTATACAATATCATAATTATTTCACGATAAAATTCGCTATGAGCATCGCTATACCGAAATGCTTTCATTAACTTTGAAATTGGGCCACATCGACGGCCCGAAGTGCATCCATTGTCATTATAATTGTATTTTAGGCGGTGAATTCAATCAGGTTACCTACGTTATTTTATAAAATGATACTAACACTACACTAAGAACTACAACTAGAAGACACTAAGAACGGATTTTTGGAAATTAACACTTTAAGGGGGGAACTAGGGGACGGAGCACTGTATGAAAATTAACCAAATTTTAAAGCAAACAGTTTGCAAATTCGTATTTGGGTTTATGGTTGACAGGGATCAGAAAAACTAAATCAACGATTTTTTTAAATCAACCCTTAAGGGGGGTAAATCACCGCAAAATTATAATTTCCGTACGCAAAGCTGCGGGCAACAGCTCATAAATAAATAAAAAATGATTTGACAGTTAAGCCACAGATAACAAATGAGTTACTTGGAAGGTGAGGAATGCGTTAAAGTGTGTCCACTCACGAGGAGATGATACAAATGATACAGATGATACAATCACGCCTCTGCACGCTCCCAAACTGTCAGGAGTAATAACGAATGACATAATCTCCGTCTGAGTTGAGTCAGGTACCTCGGTCTAGACAGCCTAGATGGCCACATACCTCCAGAATTGTATTCAGGAATCCTGATTCGGAATTGATGGTTAGAGAGAGCGGAATGAAAGATCCGGGCGAAAGTCTTTTTCTGTTACGGAAATGTTATCACTTCTCGTGGGCATAACTTAACCCCGGACTTTGTGGGGCCCTGGGCTACTACTACTTTGTTATCTATAGATATGTTATGTATAGGTATCAGAAAAAAAAACGGCTGACAAAAATATTTATATTTTAACCGACTTCAAAGAAAAGGTTAAAAATTATCAATTCGTTCGTATTTAATTTTTTTTGTATATTACCTCAGAACTTTTCACTAGGTGAACCGATTTTGATGATTCTTTTTTTGTTTGAAAGCTGATACTTGCCCATTAGTCCCATTTTAATTTTATCAAAATCGCTTCAGTAGATTTCTAGATATTGACCAAAATGTTGTGTTTTTTAGGGCTGTCGAACGGCCCTGTTGATGTGTTATAATCACGGAATAGCCACGGAATAATTTGGGTTTATTATAAACAAATATTTTTTTTACTTTTTAGTTTACTTTTGAAGTCGGTTTTTTTTGTTAAGAATAATATTTTATTAAATTTAATTGTCGATTGAGTGAGTTTCGTTAGCCGCAGATTTTTAACTTTTTCATTCCAGTTAAATTAACTAATCAATAGTAAAGTGTACCTACTCTTTAACAGATTTTAATGATGATTTTAATTTTTAATCGGGCCTGGGTGCCCTTTGTACCTACGGGGCCCTGCTAAAGCCCAAAAATCCCTACGGTAGATCTGTCCTTGCTATCAAACCTGCTTTCTCTTAGAATTTTTCCCACTAGTGGTCACCCATCTATTCTCCGGCCGCTCAGTTGCATAACTTAGACGATCACAGGATTGACACAAGGCTATAAGAATAATGACAGCTGCGGATAAATATACACTCCCTAGCATTAAAATCGAACCATGTTTTTTTCAGATCTTCATTTATTACCTTCAACAGTATTTTTCTATATCAGTAGTCCTACTAATATTTTATGAGTGTCTGATTGTTTAGATATTTTAATGTTTGGGTTTACTTTACGCGCCAATCGTTGTATGGATTAACATGAAATTTGGCATACACATAGATCATATCCAAGAATAGGACATAGGATAGAGTTTATCCTGATTGTAGGTTCCTTTGGGATGTGATTTGTTATAATGTGTACCTATTATGTATGTCCTGAGTCATAATTGCATCTTAGAAATATGACTCATCTCTTGAAATGAATTTAGTACCTTTCATGAAACATTTAAAAAGCCATGGGATTCGTTTATTAAAAAAAACGTAAGCTGAAATATAAAAAATAGGGTAGCTTAAATTCAACATCAAGGAATATATTTTTATATGTAAAACACATACGAATTCTAACAATGCATGAACAAAATGAGCACGACAATTGATTTTAATGAATGCTATTTCATTACGTACAACGTACTGCAGTTGTTTTCCTGTTTTCAATAATTTTGCATAGAAAAACACTTGGACTAACGTTAGTTATTGACTGACAATGCAAATACGTAATTACTGAATCTTTAGAACATACGTAACGAATGGCAGCTTATCGGTCTCAATGACGCGAATTACAGTCGGTTTTTACAGGCTACGTCAGGAGGGTAATGTTTTTAAACTGTATGTATGTATGTTTGTTCCACGACGCTCTAGAGCTTAAACGGTCTAGTGCAGTGATGGGTAAAGTATAGCCCGTCCCGGCCCGTGAGAGCTTTTATTTCGGCCTACCAAAAAAAAAAACTTATGCCCTTGGTTTGCAAAGCTGTTATTTATTTATGGATTACAATGTTATGTTTCAATTAAATTATATCTGAATAATTGCGTGAACCTGACATGACATTCTATAACGCTATTTCCATTAACAAAATCCTCTGCCTCTGGGAATCGAACCTAAGACTGTTTGAACGGCAGTCCTGCGTTGTACCATACAGTCAAGTTAGTCTTTAAATATGAAAACCTACATGTATCTTTATATTATTATTTTTAACAGAGTTGCTCCTAAATGGCTTCACCGATTTCGATAAATTCGTACCTAAAGCATTTACTAAAGTTGCATAATTTATTTATTAACAGTTAAAAAAAATACGCAAGTAGACTTCTACCCGGTTACCTATCATAATAAAACATTTACAATTGACGATGAGCTAAATTAAAAATCAAAAAATCCAACTCCATATCGTATCGAAGTCGTGTCGTGATGTCGTATCGCAAGGTATAAAATCAGGCCGCGCCCACCTCTACATTGTGTACGCGCCTTTATTTACTTATCGTGTTTGCAGTGTGCGCTGCCCTTTATCCTAATTGCGCCGCGAGCTATTGAAATGTTTAGATACAAGTATCTTTGAAGCAATTTTCAGTTTTCTCTTCGTTTGAAAATTAAAATGGATATTTTGATTTCCCCTACGTATAATAAAATAACTCACAAAAGTGTGTTTATACTTTTTTTCCATTACTCGCATTATTTTTAATTGTTTATGTGTAAAGAATGCCGAAGAAATTAACATACATACCTACATATTAATATGCTTGAAAAATAAGCGCATTCGGGTAAAAAAATATTTCGTTGATAGATATTAATCGTAGTCAGGTTTCGGGTAATAAAAACGATATTGTTATAATATTAACTGACTTATATTATGTTAAACAAACGTACCTGCCTACATCTTATTAACGACTAATTTCACGATCTGTGACCTCAATAATTTTAGTTAACTAGTTTACCTCTATTTGGGAATCATACAGTTAGCTGAATGACAGACGTTAGTTAATTTGTATTGATGATTAGTCCATCGCACTGTCCCACTGCTGGGATCGAACACACATAATACAGGCCATAGTTTATTACCTTGGCCTAGTGCGGATAGGAAGACTTTACGCACCTTTGACAAATTCAAATTCAAATCATTTATTTCGTCTTAGGAACTAATAGCTCACTTAACATTAATGTCAAAACTTATAATATTAATAACATTATAAAAATTACAACTTTATGTTCTGCTTACTCATTATCTTTTGCTTCACCAAAGGCAGTATGTTTGTGCCGTGTTCAATTTGTAACGCACACGAGAATTCGCCTATCAAAAAATTTTTCGGGCTTCCGGGCGTCCTTTTTTTAAAGAGTTATGGCTTAGATACGAGCCCTTTAAGCCAAACTTGCGGCTAAAAAAGTAGGCGAACCAACTAAAAAAAATATGTTCACGAACCTAAACATAGCAATATAAAATCAATTTGCAAGATTCGAAAAACGAACAGATTGACAAATTAATCACGAACGCGTCATTTAATTCCATTTTAAAAATAGAACTGCCAATGTCAACGGCCAGTGACAGCTGCGACTCGAGCAATTCCGCGAAGAAAAAAGAAAGCACAGGCAATCACAGGCTATGCCAATTTCGTCCACAATGTAGCGTCGCGTAATGACAAAATTAAGAGCAAAATGCGTAACCCGCCGGACGTACAGTCACACACACAGCCAACACGCACACACATGCACGCACGCACGCTTTTTTGCGCGCACGATTCGTGTTAACGCACTCAAAAGCATCCGTGTTACGCACACATAAAAAATACCTGTCGAGACACAGTCTTCGGACGGATGCGTTCGTGTGCGAACATACGCACTTACACACATAAGCGTAAAGTCGAAGGACACGCGGCGGGGTCGTTAACCCGAGTTTTTTGCGAGCGAACGCAGCCGCACCGCGTACTCCTCCCATAACACATTGGCCGTTGGTTATTTTATATTTTTTTTTCTATTTTTTTTTTCTTTGAACTCCGAAAGATCGTTCACTCGATCGCGTCAGTTGATACCCGAGCTATGTAGTGTGGGAATAGGGATATGATGTCAGTGTTATTTTTTTGTAACCGGCCTGACGTGTTTACGTCCCGTTTTTTCGATTGAAGATAGTTTTATATACAAACCAGCTTAAAGCACTTAAAGCGCCGATGATCACATGTTTATTGCTTAATTAACTTGGAATTAGTTACGACATTGCCGCACTGACTCCTGATAGGTTTAGGTAACACCTCTAATATGTTATGATTACATAAGGAGTAAAGGTTCATTACCGTTTATAATGACAACTACTACTATTAATTCAAACATGAGTCATTGAAATTCAATAAATGGAATAAAATTACCTCATAATATTCCAAAGACATTGAAAACCGACCGTGCAAAATGGCCAGACTTAATAAATTACCATTAAACCAAGAGCATTTTAGATTTGAAACGCACTCAATCTCCTGTCAATGCCAACTAATGCTTTAAGGTCCAACCTTGCTCTGTTTTGCGAGCAGAAACCGGTAATAGCGACCGCTTTTTTATACGATACCGCTAACTTGTATAAATGTAAAACGAAGTATATCTGAATACGTACAGAATGTGAGGGTAAGTGAACTTTTGAGAACTAATATCGGAAAATAACGTCTTAGTTTTCTCGAGAAGCAGGTTCGATCGGCTAGTTTGCCTTTTTATGCTCCGATAAGGAGTTGAGTTTCAGTTCGATGTTTTTATTCTTTGAAGTTTTAATCGTTTAATTATTACCTGAGTCTGAGGAAAGAAAGTTACAGTTCGTTGGGTCTTTTTATTGTTAGTACCCGGTTTGTTTTACAGTTCTTAGATAACGTACCTTTGCACAAAAACAACTGGATTTTAACTGGTGCAATTTACATAAGATATAAATCTAAGGCAAACTAAAATTATTATGATGATTGTTAACTTCAAATTAATAACAGCAGTCATATTACGCATTAGTAGGTATGTGGGGAGAAAGTACATTATAAAATGTTTGACCGTAAACTATATTTTTTTATAATAAATATAGTTTCTTAAAAATCTCTTAAATAATATTTTATCAAACTTTCACAAAACAACACGAAAACTCCTTAGTAAATTAATTCCAAATCCGAAAAACGAAGACAAAAAAACGAAATATTTCTAATCCATACAAAAATATTATATAAGCCCAACGACCAATATGTCAGTGGATCAGTATACCGTCCTGAACCTAGCCCAACATTCGGCAGCCACCCCAATTCTGAACCTACCCCAAGCTCACGCACTACTGAGTCAGTGTGAGTGACTGTCAATGTGTGCGTTCACCTTGCGAATCGAGACGTTCGATTCGTTCGAACTTCGAACCGCCATCATTCTTTTTTACGCGCCTAATTTTGTTTTTTTTTTATTATTTATGGTTTATGTTAGGGAGGGTCAGGATTTGGCAATGACATTGGGTTTGGGACAAAGGAAAGTGAGTGCATTCAGCCTATGTGTAATAATACCACATTATTTTTATTACGTTTCTTGTGCACGTATTAAATCACACTTCGGTCTTATTTATTTGATTTGCCAAATGCATTAGAATGGGTCTGGGTATGGGATCGTTTCTTTTTCCGCCATTTTGTTTTTTTTTGTTATTTATTTAAAGTTTCGCATTAGGGTCCGGCTATTGCTGTGTCATTTTTTTTATGTTTTTTTTTTATTTATCTGCATTACATGCAAGTCAAACAAAGGCGTTAGAAATAAATAAGTGCACGTTTTTTAAACCATCCGCCAATGACGAATTCGCGCGCATAGTTTTGTTTTCTTTTTATTCGTTTTAAAGGCTGGAGTTGTGTAGGGTCAGGATTTGGCAATGACATTGTTGATTTTGAACAAAGGAATATAATCCTACTGACCTATAAATAATAATCACGTTTATTATGAATAGGGTATCGTTTATCGGTACAGTTATTCGTAATTTAAAGGTTAACTCACGGATTGCTAGTTATTTGAATTTTGTAAATATTTGTTTAGATAAAAAGATTTAGTTGCTTAGAAATAGAAGCTAGTTATGCTATTTACATGATACATTTATTATTGTTGAGATTGCCCCCTATGTATTTTAAAATAATACCTTACTTTTTCAGTACTTACTTAGATGGATGTTTCCGAAAAAAAAATGCATTTGCGGCCAAAATTTAATGGGTTAATCTAAACCTTATAGTAAAATTCTAATGAGTTAATTTTTTTTTTACCAACAAAAATTTTAATTGTGTTTAAAATACCTATCTCAAATCATTCTACAATTTCTTACATTATGTTCAATTAAATAAATAAATAAAAAACTTTTTCATACAGAACATTTCAAATGTTTATTTATCTGTGCCCGTTCTAAGTTCAAATTGTTGTTTAGGCGCCATTTGATAAAAGGGCGGGAAAGTAAGATTAACATAAGAATGTTTAAGGTGGGAACATTTTGTAGTGGGTACCGTATGAGTTATAACTTTGATTTTCTTTATAGGAATTTATTCACTACCTCATTTGAATAAGGTTTAAATTTAAGTGTTCTTTATTCTGTGGTTGCTTTAGTATAAGGAACATTTAATTTTTGTCACCAAGTTGTTTTACGGCAATATTTATTGTTATATTTATACAAAAATATATCTTAGTATTTACTGTTTTTTTTTGTTTAATAGAAAATAAGTGTAGGTATTGATGATGGAGTTATTAAAATATCAATCAGGGTTTATAATAAGGTATTTTGTATTTGATAGAGAGTCCAGAGATATTATTATGTCTAAATTATATTAAAGTGTTACAGTAGGTAGGTACTAATTAAAAAAATATGTCACAGTTACAAATAAGCAACCGAAAAGCACTGAAATTAAAATCGCGTTCTTAAAATGATGACAAGCTAAAATCTGTTGAATTTCGCGCGAAATCCTACAAAGGCACAGATAAATAAAACAAACCACTTGAAGTTATTGTGGCATTCAACGCGGGCTCAGAACGCGGTGTAAAAATTTAAAACTAAAAAAAGTAGATTCGAAAACGCATTGGCATAGGTCAGTGACCCGGCGTCATTCATTTCAATTTGAAACTTGGAACGCGAGCCATAGACAGAAAATACTACAGATGATTATAATTCCCTTTCACTCGCACGTGTGAGAATGTCTTATTCTTTATTTAAAACTGAATTAAGGCACTATTTTCGTTGTTTTCATTACTATTTTAAGTAAGAGTATGTCTTGTTTACTTTTGCTGAAAAGTTTTGTCAAAAATTACCTACTTAAGACCGGAAAGTGACATAAGTCCCACAGATATTTAATATTAATACAGAACTCGTTATGCGTTTTACAACCAATACTATAGACTTGGTTTAATTTCTTCTCTATGTAAACTTTAACCATGTCAAATCTCAAAATCGTACGTGTCAGAATCATTTTAAAGAGGACCAATAAACGATGATTTCTTGACGTATTAATATAGAGAAGTTTCAATAATTTATAATAATTATTTGTCTCGCGAAACACTACGAGTGTTTACATTCTTCTCTGTCTAACGAAGAAATGGAAGAAATTCGCACACATGCACAACTACGCACACTTATTAAAACCTCGTATTTACAGCACACATAAATAGGTCGGTTTATATTATATGGGTCGCGACACACGCACTAAACACGTTTTCATGACGGTTTCAATAAAGTTCAAATACAATGCGTTTTGATCCAATTAAGCTAAACGTTTGTGAGCTCTCTTTGGAATGTAGAAAAACAGCCTATTGATCAGTGTTTAGTTTACGCAACACGTAAATAGGAATTATAGTCTTTCCTCATTACTGAGGAGGCGTAGAGCAAGCATTGGCAAATTGGGATCCGTAGAATATTTGCCAGGGTTCCGTCAAAATTATAAAAAAAAACAGTGCTGATCTATACTAATAATATAAAGCTGAAGAGTTTGTTTGAACGCGCTAATCTCAAGAACTACTGGACCGATTTGAAAAATTCTCTTAGTGTAAGATAGTCCATTTATCGAGGAAGGCTATAGGCTATATAACATCACGCTAAGATGAATAGGAGAGGAGCATCTTAAACTTTTAATCAATGTAGTAATTTCTGAGATTAGCGCATTCAAACAAACTCTTCAACTTATATTATAAGTCTAGATTGTTAGACCTAACAAGTCCTGGTCAAATTTCGACCACTTATCAACCCGCCGTTTATTAATAGTTTGATGTAAGGACCTATAAGGACCTAGGAGTTAATGACGTCATAGGCACCAAACATCCGTCGTATCATACGCTTGAGTTATTCTCATTGCAAATTATATCTTACAGCGTGGTGTTAAAGTTGAATTTACAATAATTTAAAATGAGTTAGGGTAATACTGTCGGAATAATACGCGAGTGACCCTAACTAGTTGTGACGTCATAGTAATCTGTAAATCATATCTAACATTGACATAGTAATCTTATACTATACAACAAGGTCTTGTTATATCATATTTATAATATACTCTATGGTCTTAGACCAACAAATTAGACTGAATCTTAGAGCAAAAAGGGAGGTCTATTTTTTTTTCCTTTTTTATAATTTGACGTACGTCATCGAGCAATGTACCGGGAAACGTTATAATTTGTTATTTACGATGTTTTTTCAACTATGCTTTTTTGTTTCGGAAACTGAGTCTATTTATTTTTGGTCTGTGTTTATGGTCTGTTAAGGCAGTGATAGCTTAGTTGTTTGAATATTGGTCTCACGAACGGGAGTTCCTGAGTTTAAACCCGTTTATTTTAAAAAAGATATTTAAAAACTATTGACATTAGCCACCTACTTCAATGGGATATGCGTTTTCGTGTGGATTAATAAAAAACAAAAAACGTATTGCCATAATTTGTTTTTTAATATTTGTAAGTACCTATTCCCATTACGATTTCAAATATTTATAAAGCTATTGATTTAATTACATCATTGACTAAAAAAAAACTACATCACATTTTTTATTTTTTAATCCACAGACTATTTCACAGCACATTTCGTTAGCTCAAAACAAACCCTTTAAATATGAGGCGACCAACGTCAGAATACCCTTCACTTTTAGGGTTGCATTCAACCCTAATAAGGAAGCATACGGATAGAAAGTTTATGTGTATTTAGTATACATATCTTGTTTTTTCTTTATACAAACCGGAAAGCAAGGGTCGCGCATATACAGCCTCTATTTCAGGATGTAATTAAGAATTACTTTTTATTTTACACAGAATTGAGACAAGGGTTCGTAGGCTCTTAGATTTTGAAATATTTTTATGAAATAAGTTTTGAATTTATTTCGGATGCTGTTTAATTGTTAATTAGAAATATACTTACGGGTTTAGTGAAGTTTAAAAGTTGACTTCTGCTTTTTATTCATCTATCTTTTTATGAGTGGATAAGTTTATAGGTAAAGTAGGTAATAAAAAAATGTGGGTAGAATTAATATTTATTATAAGTGCTTCTTTAACACTAATGTTTGGCAGCTTTAAGTAATTGGTCATTAATTACTTAAGTATTACGTTTGAAGCAACTTACTTCACCGTGTAGGTGTCATCTGTAAACATCTGTCAAACCCTTCGAAAAAAATACGTTTAAATTGAAACGTAAATTTTAAAGCTTTTAGAATTTGGATTATCCTGCATTCTTGTAAAACTCCCCTTTTAAGTCGTTGCAAAAACCATTAGTGTTTATAAAAAAGAAAAAACAAATCGTTTAAAACATTCTGTAATACCGCTTCCCGTGAAGTTATTTCAACCAAACAGGATTATTATATTGAGTCAAAATGTCTTCAAATATACTTCCGGTAGTTCAGTAAAAAAATCAAAGGCCTTCCTTTTCGTAGGCGTTTCCCCATCCGTGTGGGAAAGAGAGGGGAGATGTGCGTAGTGCGAAGTCAGAGGGGGATGGGGAGAGGGCGATGACCTCTAAAACAAATCGTTGGTAAAAGAGGGTTCGGTTTTGGTACTGGTCGCAAAATAAATAGCTTTTTTATTGTGTGTGATAATTATTGTGTTACATATTTTTATTAATAAGCTAATATTTTTTTTATAAAACAACAAAATAATTATGATTTTAATAAAATTTATTAAAGCGATTTTCCATACGTATTTTTACTTATTTATTTTCCTATACTTTAAGAGATATAAAAAAAGAAATTAATTCCCACTGTCATACTCTACTACACAACCAAACGCTACGTAGGCAAATGGGGTAATCGAACGCGCACACAAAACAGTGAAACAGTAATTGTCGCACGAACAGTCGGTAATAAGGTAACGTAATTAAATTTAATCCTGTTATTATTAGTGGGCTTGACGACCAATCCAGTGATTTATGAAGATGACAAAGTCGCACTGCAATGGTTTCCTTCAATTAGCGAGTTATACGATTTCCTTGGTCAAGCCTATGAAGACATTGTAGTTTATATTAGAATTTTACATTACATAAAAATTTTAGT
>LGAG01000111.1:474929-494911 GCA_001278395.1 Lerema accius
GTTACTAAAAAAGTAAAAAGATAACTTATGACTGATTATGAGCTTATGAGCTTTTTGAGTCAGCTTGTATGAAATAAAAATACTAAGCGAATATTTATTTAAAGAATAAAAATCAAAAGTAGAACACACTAGAAAACAACATTTAAAAAAATCACACGTGAGATTTGAGGAGGTAAGCCCGAATCTCACGGCAACTTATGGATGTTGAAATACCCCCAAAATAGGATGACGTTATTTATGGACGCCCCTTAAGTTATATTTGAATGTCGTTAACCCGGTTACAATAACGTAGATTTAAAGATCCTTGCTTCTTGATTTGTGGGTTATTACCCCCGTGGGGGTAAGGGGTAAACCAGCTATTTTACCGGGGTAACGCAGAACTAATTATTAGGATCGTAAAAAAGAGAAAAAAGTACCTAACTTGTATTGTTTGTTTTCATAACATTTTATAGACGGGGTAAAATCAGTTTTCCTCATAGGTCACAGGGGTAACGATATTGTAAACGTTAGGAACCACTGCTCTAGAGCTATACTTGATTGCTAAAACTTAAAAATCATTTCTACTTCAAATACATATTCCAAACGAAATCTGCAAGTATCGTTATGCAACTTACAAACTTTTAATTGCGAAAAATGAAATGCGGTTCTATACAAATCTTGAAATCTACGAGTATTTTTAAATAATATGGAGTCTTGATTTAAAATACGAATAGGTTTACTGGAAATATTTGTATGAAAGTTGCGATCTTATACAATTATGTGTATAAATAAATAGACCTTAAATACAATTACTTCATTTAAATAGAGTAAGTAGTGATCATTCGGTCAACAAAGTTTTGAATTTAAAATATCATTGTAGGCACCACAAAATAATAACACTGTTATTTTTAAGGACAGATAAAAAACTTGGTCCTTTAATATAGTTTCGTTATTAATTTAAAGAGATATCATTTTTAGTCTAAAAAAATATCGCTATTTCATTCTAACTCCACCCCATCCCATTCCCACTAAGGTGCTATTATGAAATCGTTCTAGTCTAATTAACAAATGCCAATTTAGGATCGGAACAGCGAAATGCTTGGAGCGGTCGTTCTCTTTTTATTGTAATTTTAATACAAAAGCTTGCGGGCTGTCCGCAGCTTTTTAAATAAAACTATGAAAGTTTCCTCCCAATTAAACTTTTATGTCTTTTGCTGGGACCTAGACCAAACTGTTTTAATAACTTAGTGCGCTCAACATTAAAGAATCTTATTAAAAGAACAAATTTTTTGTAGTAATTATAACTAATTTAATTATTTATAGACTTATTAATTAAAATATCTTGGGTAAGAGTAAGAGTAATAGGGTTATACCTTAGGTAATCATTGATGGTTTTTAGTTTACTAATTAGGTAATATATTTAACCTTAATTCGAATAGGAAATAAACATTTACCCCATGTTTACTTATAGTCCTACTCGAAGTTTGTCACGATGTCCATGGGCGGCAGGGGTTGGTGGCACTGTCAGCTCGTTTGCTATTTAAAACCATAAAAAAAACATTGCTCGGCAGACCGTGCTCGGTGACATAATGTCAGATCGTAAAAAAAAGAAAAAGTTAGCCCCACTTTTTTGTTCTTAACACTGAGTCTATTATATTTTTTGGTCTGAGCTTTTTAAATAATATCTAGCACTTAAAACCACAAGTTCCTATTTATTGTTTGTAATTTTCAAACAACAAACGCTTGCAAAACAAAAGGAAAATCTAACGATTTCCTCATTAAAATGTTTTCAATTGCAAAACCTAGATGGTCGTTTCGATGAATTGAACTATGGAAAATTTAACTCGCAAGCCTCCTGACTCATCTATCACTCATTATAGAGGAATCTAGACTGTTTCCTTATGACCTAATAGATCTAACTCTGTAGATTTTATTAAATTTAAGTCTGATTTCCAATCGACTTCTCCATAAAAAAAATTGAGCGATAAACGAGCTGACAGTGCCACTAACCGCCCATGGACATCGTAACAAACTTCGAGTAGGACTATAGGACTGTTAGTTGGTTAGTAGGTCCTGTTAGTACCTAATAGACGTTGGGAGAGTACATAGGTACTTAGTTGTTATTGGTTAGTAAGGTAGTAAGTGGACTGGGAAAGTTAGGATTGTTAGTGTTTCTGATCAAGTTAGTAATAGTTAAAAATTTGTTATTTATTTAATAAATTAATCGAAAGTTAATTTTGAATTAAGTAGAATGCTTCATGTATTATTGTATTGATAGGTTTTACTGTCGCTTATTCTTATTTTTTTTCTTTTCAGGTACGTAAGGATTACTAAGAGCTACTTCTGCATGTAATATCCGGTAACTCAGAAGGCCTGAAGCCTCCACCACGCTGGCCAATTGCTAATAGTGTTTCATTTATAACAGTACCTACTTTCATTTCTACTTAGATTATTAATAATTTTTATTAAGTATGATGATATATAATTCATATCCCCGCACTAGGATTCCCTGTGTCGCGCGTGGCATGGACAACACAAATAACACATCACTAACACCCATGACCCGAGAACAAACATTTTCCTGTCACATAAATATCTTCCCCGGGAATCGAACCCGGGACTCCTCGCTTCGCAGACAGGGTCACTACCAACTAGTCTACGGGGTCGTGAAATTCGAGTTAGCTGCTAACTCAGATAAATCATGCGTCGCAAAAATATCCTACTGTCGAAAGAAGAAAAAGAACAAAAATTTCAAGTCCAGCCCTACTGTTAACCGTTGAGGAGTTCAATCGTCTGGAGCCAATCCTGGTAGCAGTATCACATCATGCTAATTATAAACATGCATTGTCATTAGGACTGGACCAGTGTGTAACATTTTAGCTCAATCGGACACCGGGAAGTGGGTGAAATTTAGCTTGCAAGATTTCATTACAAACACCGGGACAGGTGAAACTAAATAAAAGCTTGTAATAACCATTTTTGTCCGAGTTTTGTTTAAAAGGTATCTGTATCGAATCGGCATCATCTCAATCGGACACTGGCACGTATTTCGTGCCGTTAACGAATTGTCGAATCGGCGCGTGTCACGACCTCTTGCGGATGGATTTACACGTTTTTACACCGATCCTGGTGTTTGGTAGGGATTAATGGGGATTGGAGATGTTTTTGTAATATCATTTTTAGGGTTTCGTACCTAAAAAGTAAAAATGGGACCCTATTACTAAACCGCTGTCTGTCTGTCAGCAGGCTGTATCTCATAAACCGTGATAGCTAGAAAGCTGAAATTTTCACAAATTATGTATTTCCGTTGCCGCTATAGCAAATACTAAAAATAAAGAAAATGAAAATATTATGGGGGGTCCCCATACAATAAACATATTTTTTTCAACAACGTGATTTTCTTTTATAGATGGTACGGTAGTCTTCGTGCGCGTTTCCGACTGGTGCTTTGCCGGTTTTTTATCTATGACGTCACTAACTCAGTAGCTATGACGTAATATGACCCAATTAATTGAATGAAGTAAAATGACAAAGTCCCACACTAGGTCATATTCCGTCTTGGGAGCACCTAGACGGGAATCGAACCCAGGACATTAATGAGTTATTAAGATAACCCGTATGGCGCAGTGGTTATTATGTCGAAGTGCTGTGTAAAGGGTTCTAGGTTCAATTTTGAAACTTAGATGAAAAGTTTTATTTTCTGTTTTCGGTCTGGTTGTGTGACTTTTGCATATTTTTGTTGTCTATGGTAACGACACATCGAATCCTAGAGTAACGCTATGAATAGCGTAATTTATTTAAAACACATACCTACCTACCTACTCACTTACATTTCATTAATTACCAATTCAATATCAATAGGTACGCCGATAAGTATTTCTAGGTAGTTTTGCCGGCGCCATATTAATTAGATGCATCGTGGACGAAGGTCATTACATTAGTTAACCTGTTAATAAACTGTTGACGTTTTTATCGATAAAGGCATTGCCGCCTTAAGCGCTTCATCCACGTTGTTTAGAATTATTTGCGAGGTCCCTCACGTGTAATGTCGTAAGGTATAAAAGTTTATTTTTACCTGAGTGCGAAATGAGGGGTAAGTTTTTTGAGCGTAGGTATGTATCTTAAAACAAAATCCTTACTGCTTAAAATTGACGGGGAGTCATGTTAAAAAAAACCTATGTCACTTGTGTTAACAATAATTAACCCTCAACCCAATCGGCTCTAAACCTGACAACATAACGACCTGTAACAATAATTAAACCTTAACTCGACAGTGACTACCTGCCGTGAAGGAACGAATAAGAATGTCACTCGCCATCCGCGTTGACTCTTTTATACCCTAAACATGGAGTCAATTGAAGTCCTCTTAAAAAGTTGGAAATTCCCAACACTTACAATAAAGACGAATCCAATGACACCTTAAATTTAAGTTTTCCAGCCTTCTAGGCTGTAGAGCATGCCAAAGTTACTGACATACATATACTTGAAAAATATTACCTTTCAATCGCAGTGAGGTAAACCCGTAAAGGTCAAAAGGTCATTTTGCAAAAGTTAAAATAACAGTCCAGCAGTAAATACTAGAAGTGAAGAGGTTCTCAATCGATTGTGCAACGAGACAGGAAAGAAGTCACTTTGCAAAACAAAAGACCAAGTCCAAAGAAAAAGTCCCAATTACGTTTTCCAGTGAACTCTCCCTCCCGGACTGAATGAGGCGTGGACGCAGTTGTAGCGGGGGAGCGAGCGGTTTTATAAGCGGTAGCGATTTGAAAAAAAATTGTCTGAAATTGACTTTTGTAATTTAAACTTCGATTAAATTAAATTTAATTATTATTATGTAATGAGGATGTTTATTAATGCTTGAAAGAATTAAAAAAAAATAGTCCTTAAACACATGTTATATAGTTATGTAACTAAGTAATCATGTAATACAAGTTACAATTACATAATTGTATAATAATCACCACTTTTCATTAAGGAGTTTTAGTCAAACATTACCGTATTTTATGTAAAAAAAATGTATATTTTTGCTAAATCATCTAAATGGTATTGAATCATTACGTCGCGAAACTAGTGATTATTTTAATTTTCTTTCAGCATTTTACTGCAAGCCTGTAATTACTATGCCATAATACTATTATGAATGACTTCTCTGATAATTAAAAAACCCCTGAATTATATTTTATTATTCGTATCTATGCATATAATATCTCAAGTGCCCTTGAATTACAATTTATCGGTATTCAATGTTAATGAAACAATTAATCGAGTTTCAAACTGACATCAGTAATTAGAATTAATCAGGTAATGATTAAAGAAAAGAATGCAGCGCCATAAATTTATCTGCAATTATTTTGAAAGATTTATTGAATTGTCACACATAAATTAAGTAGTAAACACGTGTCAATCAAGGTGATAATGTGTGTAGATAAAAAAACATCCGATTTAACACCATAATCTTATCAAATTATATTTAATTATTCCAATTTAATAGACACCGTTAATGATGTGAGAACACGAATTTACAAAAATGATATACCTAGCTAGTTTTATTTTGAAAAAAAAAAACTTAATAAATTATCTAACATGAGTTACTTAATTATCTGTAACTGATATTTAAGATTTACATAAGTTTACGTATCTACCTATTAATTAAAGACATTATTATTTATTATTGATTTAGAATAATGCGTAACTACCAGTTAACTACATAATTTTATAGAGTACAATAAAACCGATCGCAAATCATTCATTGCTTAAATCAGTACATTACTTAAAACCTATAAACATTCACCTAAAAGGTCCGCAATTTACCTTGAACTACAGAACAACAGGTTGCAATCATTGTTTAACACGTCAGTAACCACTTAACATGTTTTACAATCAATTAAATATGGTAATTTTATCTTTTAGCAACCATGGCATCTTAAACACACAGTTTTTGATTAATTGTCTTTAAATTATCTTGATTAAGTTCGTTAATAACAGGAAAAATATTGAAAATTGAAGCATCAGTTATAATAAGACATTTTTGTTATTAATAAATAATAAATAAAAGTTATATTATAAATATAGCCACTTAAAGTTTAATTATAACAATGCATCAATTGCAACGATTGCTAATCGTTTCAATTGTATTCCAGCTATATTTAATTTTGTCCTCGGCAAAAAACGTATAAAAACTATGATTATGCAAGTATTTCCAGTATCTACGTAAGAATAATTTTGTCATCTCAGCCCAGATTAATAAAGATGGCTTAAATTTTATGGATAGACTTAAATTAATGCCAATTTTTAATAAGAAACCATTGAAAATTTCTTATAACTTGACGTTAATATAGTTTTTTAGTTCCGACTACAAATAAGTAAACATAATCTTTGCGTTTAGTAAATATCAATGTTATTATGCCAGTAGCAAGCATTAAAATAAGATATAAAAGCAACTTAAAACACATGTAATTAATGTTATTAACTGCATACAAATCAGATAATTGCAAGCCTTACACTTTTAACAAAGATGCAGCATGATTTGCATATTACAAGATGACCAGTTTCACCGTTGGTTATGAATATGCAAACCACTTTTTATCAGCCTTTACTTACGCAAATATCATTATTATAATGTACATAATTTAAGACTAGAATCTACTTGAGAATGTTTTGCTATCATTTACGTAATAGCCTAAATATTTTAGTACTTATCTGGGTATTATGCAGTTATAATTGCATGGTTTGTCGCGACATTCATGCAAACTTTAGCAAAATACAATTTTGTTGGAAAACTCATAGGTTAGCTTGTTTTCGATATAAAAAACATTTAAAACATAATTATTCCTAATCCAATACTTTCAAATAGTTTACAAATCGACGCAAAACATTCATAAAACAAAATAACTTACAAATCAGTACTTAACAAATAACTTACAAATTTTCAATTATTTTTTGAAGTAATAAGTCTTAATAATAAAAAATATCCATCAACTCTAATTTCCATATTATTAAAGTAATATAAATGACACTATTATCTCAGTAATTCATATCTAAATAGCTGTCTTACCAAAAGTATAACCAAAACTCTAACAGTATAATTTAATCGCTATAACTCCGACTCTAACCTAACCCCCAAAGAGTTTTATAGCGTTGTCCGTCGGAAGTAATTTCGTAGGTCCGACTTTAGTTTTTAAGAAAGTTCATTTCGTCCGCAGACATGTTCCAACTATCTTATCTAGGTAACGGAGAATCTAGCTTTTTAATTCTAAGGACCAGTACTGTACAAATATTATGGTACAATTTTGGTACATATTTGATTTGTTTTCTGTGAGTACTGGTACGAATAGGATAATTAAAGTACGATATTAGGGACTTGGTTATATTTCGTCGGGATATGGTTATATTAATTTGGACAGTGCAAAGGTTTAATATGGTTTGTGAAGATATGAAATTGGATTAAGTAAAGGTATACTTAAAGATGTAACTTTGCAGTAAAAATATTTTTAATTATTACCTTAAAATGTGTTAAAAAGGTTCTATAGAACAAAAAAAAGTTTTTGTTAGAAATTTTACATTATCTATCTGTATGCCTATATGTGGCATAGTAGTTTATAGATAAATTTACCAATTTTGATGCGATTTTGTTTTGTTTTTAGCACTAATCTTACATAATCTATAATTTCTTAAATCAAAGTAGGTAACTTTCAACTACATGTCATTGTATTAAATTTTTTCCTTAAAATTAAACTCACTTATAGACACAAAAATCTTAGTAATCCCTTTAAAGAAAGTTTCACACTGGCCACTAAATGTCGGACGGTAGTATTTAAAAAGTTAATTCGTTACATACAGCCTAGCGCCCGAACTGCGCGAACTTGTTAATCCAAACGGTTCTTTCAAGATGATTCAACTTGTTAACTGTAATGTATATTTGGCGTGTCCCTGAATTTAAATTTAGAATTCTGTTTTACTTTTTAGCTTAATACCTAGTAGCTTAGGCATAGTCTACTACACTTTAGTGCAGATTATATTTACTAAAAACACTAACATGTACTTACAAATTAACTAGAATAATTAATGAAGGAGTTATTTAAAAAAGTAAAAATAGCGTCCTAGGCATTTTAGCATATAATATATTTATAAATTATCTGATTAATAGTTTAGGAGAAAAATATCACTTTACATGGATTATTCAGGTCACTTTACATAGGTATTATTATGTATTTTGTGTTATTTTAAATTGTATTTAATTTTTTTGGAAAACATGAGCCTTTGCTTTGTACGTCTTGGTATTCAGTAGCTTAACATATTATTATTATATTTTTTAGAATTGTACTAATAATGGCGAAGGAGTAATTCCTGTAGAAAAAAGGCCAATTCACGTAGGTACATCCACGCCTTAATACCTTTGACTAATTGGAACTACTAACCAACTAACAGTCCTATAGTCCTACTCGAAGTTTGTTACGATGTCCATGGGCGGTAGGGGATGGTGGCACTGTTAACTCGTTTGATATAATATCTATCATCTACCTGTACTCTATACAACAATCCTCCTATCATCATCATTATCATCCTAGGGGGATGATAGAATAGAATAGTCTTTATTGTAATGTAAATAAGGTACAATTTAGAGGTATATTAGTATTATAGTTTATGTTCTATTTAATCTACCTATGACTTTGAAGTTTATGTCAACGCAATGTTTTTTTTTTCTAAAACACACTAAACCGTATCCTTAGCTGTAAAGTTTGAAAAACTTCAATTAAATTGTGTAACTTGGTGAAAAATATCTTTCTAAGTTTAGGTTACTACATTTCACTACTGCAGTAGATAGGTACTTTAATGTATTCCTAAATGTTAGTGTGTAAAATGACGTCAGGTTTCAACAAGTAGGTATTACGTTCATGACCTTGTACCAGAAATGGGTCAGTGCGATGTAATTTGGCCCGATGTGTCCTTTGACCGACTGAGTGATTCATCGTTGACATTATTATTTATCTTTATGAGTTATAAATTTAGTTTTTACCGTTCTATATTTTATAGGGTTCTTATGTTAACACGATATATTTTTAAACATAGGTAATAATTTTTTACCCGTCTGTACCTGGAGGAAAGTAATGTTTTATGAGTGTATGTATGTTCCAAACAGCTAAACGGATACCATACATACATGGCATACATGACAGCCTATATCTATATTGGTGTTTTTAAAAAAATGGATTTTATCATTTTTACCTGGCAAAGTGGGAATTTTATTTTTATTTTATTTTATGGGAAGCTTATGTATAACTAACTACCAATATATCATATCTTTGGCATGCTCTTCAGACCAAACGCCTTGACGGATCTTGAAGCTATGAGCTTTTTCGGACGTTTAAATCGACTTACATTTTATGTTTAAAAATTAAATAGAAAAAATAATGTTAGATTATAGGTCATAAATGTATGTAGGTCAAAAAATATACAAGGTACAATAATTATAGTGCTCACGATATCCGGGTGTGTATATACGTACATACATACATACTGTAAAAACAATCTACAATTTCATATATCTCCATTAATTATGGCGCTACATGACACCTAATCTAATACATCAACTAATACGAACGACATAAAGATTAAATTTTACATACAACTGCAAACTAAATTGGACCTTATTATCAGTAAATAGGATACAAAATCTAATTGTAGCGTTTCAACCTTGCTTCGCCGACCCGTTTTATCGTTATCAGAAACGCATTCCCCTATCTTATCAGTAGGGTGGCCATGTAATCTCGTTGCTAAGAGACTTGTCTCCATATTAGAGTAGGTACTAATAGAAACCGCTGTATAGTAGGTAAACATTTTTCCGTAACTCGATATGTCAAAAGTATAGAATCTTTAGATCCATTCGATATCTCCGGATGACAGATGTCAAGGTTAACTATATAATAAGGGAAACATCAGTGTCACACATGTGTGACCAATTAGTGTTTCAAACGCATGGTAGTGTAGGTTTTGATTTATTAAAAAAAGTATAATTACCTATTTTAAACAATACTTATTTATTTGCATTATTTCAAGCTATATTTAGCTTTCTTCACTTCTTCTCCATGTTAACTTTAACTATGCCAAAATATGTAAAAACAGCCGAGTATTAAAAAAGGTTCAAAAACCTTTCACGAATACATTCATCATAATCAATTTTAAATCGTTATAAATAAAAAAAAATAAAAAAAATATATCAATTTTTAGTATCCTACATTTCAACACTGCATGGTCACCGTTATCACATTAGCTAGATACGGATGTAGTGCATGATTGCATTTCGGTTTAGGCACTAAACGAACTGCACTTGAATGCTTATCAGTTACTGATAACGCATAAACAACTTCTACATACATACATATTGTAACATACGTAATTGCAAATAATATTATGTAGCCATACACATACATATAAATAGGTACCATTATTTCCCCATTTTTACCATTTCAGAGCACCTTTACGAAATAGGGTAGTTTTAAGAAATATGTGCATTAGTAATTATGTTTTTTTTTAAACCAACTGATATAAATAGGAGGGCGATTTAAAAAACAATCATCAATGTAAAAAAAAATTGGTATTTTTATTGGTTGGTATTGGTATAAATAGGGGGGGGTTATTAAAACACTTTATAAATCCTTATGTCGTAGGTGCGATGTAAAACACACATTCAGGCATAAAGCAGAAATTAAAACGTATCAATAAAAATTTTAACTCCCTGGGAATCGAACCTAGGACCCATTGAACGGCAGCGGACATAATAACTAGTGTCCTACAAGTAATTTGAATTTAATACTATAATACTATGCATGTCCTTTTAATACTATAATGTGATTAAGGAAAGTCCAAAACTGGTATTGAGTTTAATTTCACATCACGGAAGTAATTTTACTTGATTCGGAAGTTCATGTTGCAGGAAAGAGCGAAAGTTGGTATATTTGTGATATTTCCTCATGTCACGGTCAAATATTGATCTGAGAGTACCTTCATTTTTTAAATTAGGGTTAAAGATATTTACCTCAGACCAAAAAATTATAGACGCAGTGTTCAATAAAAATGAGATAATTTTTTTTTCTTTTAAGATCTGACGTACGGTCTGCCGAGAAATGTACTGGGAAACGTTACTTACTCTTTAATATTTTTTGGGTCTGTATTATAATGTATATCAATTTTTTTGGTACGATCTACAGCGTAAACGTGACAGATTTTAACATAATTAGGTGTCACTAGATTTTTTTTAATAGGTAAAAGTAAGATAGGCTATATTTTTTTGCTATAGGTAAATATGTCTTAAAAAGAGGGGTTTACTACAGATTAAAAAAAAATCTTCTAAAAAAAATCTCTATCATAAAAAGCGTCCCTATACTAACTTTCATATTATTACTGTACGGAATCCATTACATTAAAAAGAAATCACTCTTACCAGGGTTCATTTCCGCAGTGCTCGATATTTATCGATTTCGTCCGTGATTTTTAACATCTCCCTGACATTTTAACCTGTCCAAATATTGGTGATAATTCTGTAAAAGTACTTTAACTTTTTATTGCTACTTTACAATTTTCCTGTTCATTACATTTTACCGTTTTATTATATTTGTACGATACTTAATCAAACTTTTTATGTTAATAAAAATTTACTTTAATTTTTAATTTGCCTTTTTATGTGCCCCGGAAGCCACATTTATTCCAGTTAAAAAAATAGTTTCATTGTCAAATAACGTGTTTGTTTTATAAAATACTAGGATACCAGGCAGACGTTGTTCTCCCACATATTTCCACATCAGGTACTGTCGACCTTAAATTTTCATGTATGTTTAGTTAATGCTCATCATATCGAACAACTTTTGCTATGGCGGCGTTACAATAACTCTAATAGTTTGGCTGGTCCCTTGAAGTATCTCGACATCAGCACCACCTGCCGGGTGTAACTGTGGCTCTAAACCATACTTGGTACCTCTAATTTACCTCATAATTTTTTTTATTATAATCGATCGAGCCGTTTAGGAGGAGTTCAGTGACAAACACACGTACTCTGTCTTTTTATTAAGATTGAGAACGTAACAGTGAAAGTCATCTTTTTTTTACTAAATTCTAACAAAAACAGTTATTACAATTACAGTTTTAATTGATGACTATTTTGCTGTTATATTATCTATGACGCTACATGGCGTTTCATTAATATAAATTGTCAATTTTAGTATACTTTTTATATTAGGTTATGTAGTTACTATTAATAAAGACCTGTCATATCAATATATCTACAAAACAAAAGAACATCGAATTCACATTAACACAGGGACATGTTACAAGTTCCATGATCTATAGTGACTCCGTAGTGAGTACCAAGGCTAGGAGCTAGTATCTACTGGCTGTGTGGAGCCCTAACCGGTTCCTTAGTAGGTCATTGCTACTCACTAGGCCTTGAATTGAACTCAATGGTAGTATAGTAAACTAGCCCGCCTTCAGATCAAACTTTTACCTTTTATCCCATGGGAACATTAATAAAAAATGTGTTCTACAATCAAACTTTTTCTATACACTAGCAACGTGCCAAGTTTTCTCTATAGTTACTGTTGTAAGTTTCACTTGTATACTACGGGAACTAAACCGTTTTATGGGATAAAATGTATGCTACAACCATTCTTGTTATTTAAGCTACATATTTGCCAAGTTTCATTCAAATCGGTCTAATAGTTTCTGCGTAATAGCTACACGGATAAATGTTAATTCCATTAATATCCAAATCAATATTAAATATACAAAGTTGATCCTGTTAGAGCTTTAATATTAGAGAAGGATCTAAGCAGTAGTCAGTATTATTAAATATTAGAATAGTCAGCGTAAATTATTATTATTATTTTGCAATAAGGTACTGCTGTTGAAAAGGTCTTGGGTTTGACACTCGGCGAGGTCTTTAATGATGAATTTAAATTCCATTTTCATAACCGTAGCGTGTCTATGCGGCATGGGTTTAACTGAAGTTTTACCAAACAAAAATTCGCATGAACTCTCAGGTCCCGTCAACGAATTTAAAAACCATCTGATTTCGTGGAGAATTTCCATCGACAATTTCAGTTAGCAAACTGTATTTAACTAGTTAAGGCTTACTTCGAAGCCCTCAAAGCGAAGCCTACATGAATTCGGTCTTGTGAAGTTTCTAGAGCGGTAACTATCGCAATCCGTAACCTTTAAATTTCGCTCATAATATTACGACTGCATCTACGCAGTAAGGAAATGTTTGTTTGTTAGTTAAAGATGCTGGTGCATAGGTACGTCGTTTTTAAAACGCGTGTCTTTCACGCGTTTTCAGTGCGTTCTCACTCTACTTAGGACCTTAAAAATATAACCTATAATCACTTAGTGAGATTTTCTAAATCCTATCAATAGTTTCGAAGATTACTTCCTACATACAAACATCACCTTTTAATAACCATAGATAATGATATGACGAAAAATGGAAAATTTACAACGTCATACATAGAAAACAAAATGGCTGCCAAAACGCGGCGAAACAACCAGATATAATTTATTATCTTAATCCGATTGTACGTATCTAGCAATTTACTTGAGTATTAATTTAATTGGTCGTGTTTAGTGATTCAAGGTTGGTGATAACTAAATGACGACATACGATTTATTATTTAAAGTCGGTGTTAGATTATAATCTTATTGCCTTCAAATGAATCTTGTAGGATTTGTGTCAAACAATTCAACAATTCAAAGTAAAGGGACGTAAAGAGTTGAAAAACATAGGTATGTATATACTTTAAATAATTAAGTATAGCTACGGTATACCATAGTGTAAATTGGTATTTTAATTAAATGACATGGACGCGTCGAAATTATTAGTACTGGCACAATATAGAGAGTTGCTACCTTTCGTTCGAGTCAGATTTTTTTTTAATTACAATCATATTCACTTTTTTTAATATGTTGTTTAGTTTTTTTTGCCGTTTTCCTTATAGCATCTTTCTGAACTATTTTATATACAGCTTTGGTGTGCATTAACAGGAGTTATTAAATATATTAAAATCTCCATTGGAACCTATAAGTGATGCTGTTGTCGAGATACACTAATTCCTTATTCCTTATGCTAAAGAATTATTAGCAATATTCGTTTTATACGAAAAGAAATACCTACCTAATTCTCATTACGACAAAATTACTAGAAAAATAAATCACATTGTATTCTTTCTGAAAACAAATGAGAAACAAACAGAAGAAATACAGGGAACTGTACAAAAATTGTACTCTTTTTCCGGATGCCGTCTATTACAATCCGTCTGTAACTGTAACTAAAATACAGCCTTCAAAATAGAGCCTTCATTCTTAGTACTAGCAAGCTTTAGTTCTACTCAAAGTAAACCTCTCGGGTATTCTTCTGTTATTCATTCTTCTTTTTAGACGGAAAATCGATTCTCTGAGGCTGAAACTACAATGAATTCTAACAGACACGAAATCGATATTTAGGTTTTAATCATAGTCAAACATTGGTTGTTTTGTTTGGTGGATGTCGATAAGAAAAAAATAATAATAGTTTTTTCTGCTTTGTTCTTTTCTTTCTTCAAGACGCATCTGTAATTCTTTAAACTTCACGTCAAGAATTCTTCTAGCATTGCATGATTTTTCAAATTTTCCTCAGGTTATTTGGTAATATAAATATTTTAAAAATAGATAGGTATTTAAAAATATATGAAATATTCTCTGTTGGTCGTTTTCGATTGTGAAGATATTTCTAAACATTGAAGAGAATTTACAGAATCTTAAAATTTACCTATCTAAGTACATAATTAATTTATTATCAAAAAATTCAATTATTGTACTATCATCTAAACTAAATAATAGAGACAAATAATACCTTGATTATTTTATTAAAGGTAAAGAGATAAAACGTTTACTTATTTGTAAATAACCCTTTAGAATAATTAATAATAATAGGAAATACATGATAATAAATAAATAATGCAAACAACAAAACAAACAATTCGATTTCTACTAAACGAATCTTCGCGAAGATACTAAGGCACCACGAGTTAGAAGCAATTAATATAATAAAACCTCCATTTAGGCCAGTGAAGTCCGTTTGAAGACGAACGCACAAAATTGCGTGTATCCCTTCTAAAGCATGCGTAGCCCTATACCTATCCCGCTCGCACGTTCGAAATACCGTAAGCGAGAGGCATAGTGGGCGTCACTGTGGGTATTTTTTCACGGTTAGATAACGGGCCCAAACGTTCCGCAATCAACTTTCTGCATAACTATGTTGACTTTTGGGCGACGATAAAGAATTTCAGCACAGATAAAATATGGCGGAAAGCGCGCGAAATTTTTGCCGCCATTTTTGTTGTAGTATCAGCACAGATAAGGAATAGTTGTTTGGAAAAATGTATTAATATTTTTAATTACTAAGCAGGCTTGGAAATAAATAACGTAACCAATTTTATTTCAATAAATAGAACTGGAAAGAAGCAGAAATATATTATGAAGTAAGAATTCCTTCAAATAGATTTGAAGCAATAAATCTATAGAATAGAAGACAAAGGAATCGTCTTTGAAGGTTGCTGATGAAATGTTGGCTCTGTCGGTGAGGTCATTGAATAAATTCCATATTAGCAATATAAAGGATTTGTTGTATTATCAGCTGATGACTACGAAATAATATCTTTTTGCCCAACTGCGTTAGAAGGAGGGAAATGTTTTTCGAGCGTATGTATGTATGGATGTATGAACAATTTTTTAAAACACTGTAAATCTCATATCTATCATATCGCTTGACGGATTATTATAGGTATTATGAGATGTTATTGGATACGTACTTTTTTATTTGTAATTTCATAAACAGGATCCGAAATATTTAATAAAAGAGTATTAAAGTAAAGGGGAAAAATTATCTCTTCAAATTAAAAAAAAAGAAAAGCCAAAAAAGGTTAAAAGAGCCAGCCTCTTTTATACAACAAAACAGTAACTTTTTTCTTGTAAAAAAAATAAAAAAGTAAGAAATATTTTGATGCTAGAATAATTAATTAGTGTATGAATAAACTAAAACACAATAATTATGCTTTTTAAAATCTATTGTTCTAACACTGGGAGTGTTACTTATTTAAATAGCATGATTTTATTGTTATATTAAATTTAATCTTTTATAGTTCCTTGCCTAGCGTAGAACAAATATATTCAAGTAGGTTATCGAGGAAAAACTATCAGAAAATCTGGTATTCTTAACGAATCCAAGGATTTTACAAGATAACTAACATTTCCGCAATTTAGAGGAAGAGTATTCTGGACTGAGAAGCAATAATAATGATACTTGTTTAGGGAACTAAACATGAATCTCAATTAATGGTATGATGAAAAATAACTATTTTGTAAAGGTTATTGTTTGAACTACAACAATAGTATTTTAGGGTTATTACATTGTTGATTTATTTGATATACGACAGGACCCGATCTTTGGTCGAAATTGGACCACAATTTATTACGTCATGCTATAGATTATAAATTCGTTGGATATGCCTGGCTGAAAATTAAAAAAAAATTAAGTTGTCAATGTGAACTTCAACTGTATATCAAAGAACACTGCCGTCTAATAACTGTGCTGTAGGTACGTATTTATAAAATGTATTATTGTGTGAGTTTTGCTTAATATTGAAAAATAAATTAGGTATATTAATGTATTGTGTTTTAGTTAGGTAAGTTTTGTGCACTTCACCAAGCAAGGTTTAAGCACTCATATTTGCCTGCAATTCACAAAAATGTAACGAAAGCTTAAACGAAAGTTGCTTTTAAATTTGCACTCTATACAACTGGCAAAGGATTATCTTTAATAAAAAGCAAGTTAAAGTTTACTTCCTACTTCAAAATTTGATTAAACTAGAAATAAATCATTTATTAAAATACATTCAATGTCCATAAATAAGTGTAAAGAGAGTAGAAAAACGAAAAAACTTGCTTCAAATTACAGCATTAAAAATTTTGACTTCTGTACTATACGTACCTATAGGTACCTCGTTTTTTCCTCGTGATTTAAAAATTAAACAATGTAAGCACTACTTTTATTTATTTCATTAATAAAAAAAAATTAGAAGTACATAATACAGAAATTTATTTTAACATTAAATTATTGTTTATTCTTTAACTTTTTTAAATGTGTGTCTGTCTTATTTTTAAATCGATAATTACAATAAAAAGACACTGTAAGATTGTTTACTTTTTAAATCACTACGGAAAAACGAGGTATAGTTGAGTTACAACCCAAGTGAAGTAGGTAGGTAGGCGGTGTAAAACACTCCACACAATGTGCTTCCCTTTTATACCGTAGTCTCTTTGACTCTTCAAGTAACACTTACAAACGATGTAACTTCTTTGAAATTGTAATCAAGTTGTGGCCATTTTGACAGTCGAGTGAAGTTTACTCTTACAAACAAATGAGCACTCAGTTTTTGTTTTTAATCTATGAAAATCTGTGCGATCGTGCAATGTTTTTGGATTTTTGTTTGTGTTGTGTTCTTGTTTTATTTTTCTTTGTTTTTAGGATTATTTTTTTGGGATATGGATAAACAATAACAAAATAAGAGTACCTAATAAAATTATTGAAAAACAATTCGTTAATGAAACTTACGAACTGAACACAGTAACAACTAGATGGCGTTACTATATTTTTTGACTACTTTAATCAATCTTGTCATATTAATGTGCACATTTCTTGAATAAATAAAGCGCTATAATGAATTATACATGAATATCAAAACAGACTATATTTCTAAACCTATCCTATTTTTAACAACTCTTTTATTAGGTTTTTTTAACCTAGCTATACCTACTTCCTGTATGCAAAAAAAAACTCAAAAGAACACAATACCTATAACTCATGACACATAACCTTTATATCGAAACATACGTAATTGGCCGATCAAACAATAAGAAATAAGTACTTTAATTCACTAATTTGTCAAAAGCACGTTATTTAGATACTGTATCGTGCACGTGTGGTACACGTGGCTCCATCTAGTTGAATGACTCAGCTATTATCAAGTTTCTTTTGTTTAAGTTATAAGTAACTGGCTGATTAAGTTTTTAGCAAGTTTGTTAGATTCATCTGGTTCTAAAACAAAGATGGTGACCCGTGGCGTAGTTGTCACGTTGGAGTGGCGTTTAATTGGTCCTGGGTTCGATTCCCGGCGAGGTAAAAATTTGATTAATTAATTTTAACGTGTCATACTTATGTTTTTGTGTATGTGTGTCTATTTCTTTGGATCACTCTACAACCCATCCGGTTTGAGGAATTAACATAAAAGTTGTTATTAGATTTCTCTATATAGAATACTATCAATTAATTTTGCTCCCACCCTCAATTTTAGCAATCTTGTTGTAACTACTAAATAACATGTAAAAATCGTATAAACATAGTAGTATACACATAACCACAACCTAAATTAAATCTCTTATCACAAAACCAAAACTTAAAAAAAAAAATTAAACAAAAAACACATTTCTAAAAATCGATTTTTAATTTAACAGTAAAATAACGTTATAACATTTTACTCAACCAAGTACTTCATACCATTACACGAGTAAGGCTTGCCGCTCTATAGCGCGTCATAAAATGATAAAAGCCTATCTATTTAATCTTTTATTGGAGCTGTAAGTATACCACCATTTTCTGTTATCTGTGGCTCAATAGACAGATAATACTTATCGTTGATTAGGCACTAAAAAGCTACGCAAAAACCTAGTGAATAACTTCGAAAATAAATTATGAAAAGGGGTTATATTTTGCAAATGGATTGCTAACTCAAGAAATGGTATTAACTGATCTTTTATAATTAAATATTTAGAATGATACGTATTAAACTTTGAATGTCTGTTTAAAAATAATGTTGGCACGAGCGAGTTTTAGATTTAACACATTTTATGTAACACTAGTAATCGCCCGCGGCTCCCCCGCGCAATGTTGTCGTTATTAGGTACAATATTATTGATTGCTGCTCCACTCTTTCATCTTTGAATTCTTCCTCACCACAAAAATAATCGGTCGTGATGCGTTTTTAATCAGTCAGTTAACAAGCTTTTACTTTACAAGATAATTGAAAATTATAATGTTTTTATTTTTGTTTTCAGGTACGTATGGATTATCAACTATAAGAACGAGTTACAAGCCGCAAAAACTTAGTAAGATTAGTTTTATAGACAATGTAACTAACTACCCCCCCTTCCCCCCTAATAGTCTTACTCGAGGTTTGTCACAATGTCCATGGGTGACAGGAGATGGTGACACTGAAAGTTCCAAACGCTGCAATTGGTAGGTAATTAAAATGATGAATTAACGATTAAGCAGTTCAAAATTGGCCATGAAAATACTAAGTGGACTATTATACGTAAAAATAAAGGACAGTATTTTACATTTTAATTTGCAACTTCTACTATCTAAATTTTACATGATAACGTATACTAGTCTAACATAATTATACCTACATATAGATACATTTCTCTGCGAGTCTGCCAATCCGCACTAGGCCAGCGTGGTGGACTATGGCCTGTACCCCTCACACTGTGATAGGAGACCCGAGCCCAGCAGTGGGACATTAATGGGTTGCAATGATGATAGATACATTTACCTACTAAATATAAATAAATAATATTTACTCCTCAAATAATGGTTAGGTGAATGTTATACCCTAATGAAAACATAATTCTGTTTCCAAATTTTTAAATAACTAATACATATTTCCTTAATAAATACGATCCTTTAGTCAGGCCTGCACTTAATGTAAATGATTAATTAAAGCTGTTTTACACATTAGCCGTGTGTCTTTATCTATTCGATCGCAGGAAACGTCTGTTTTGTTGTTAACTGTGTGTATAGATAATTATATATTACACACAGAGTATCTTAGGTAATTGTAATTAATGTTTAAGCTGTCAAAAGATTGGGTGTTAAAAAATTGTAATTTTTTTTTATGGAGAATACAATAGCTACCTATGTTTAT
>LGAG01000111.1:497615-525570 GCA_001278395.1 Lerema accius
TTTTTTGAAATCGGTTAAAAAGACACTGTAAGATTGTTTACCTTTTATATCACGACGAAAAAAACGAGGTATATACTAGTCTAACATAATTATATACATAGTTAGGTGAATTTTATACCCTATTGAAAACATAATTCTGTTTCCAAAATTTTAAATAACTAATACATATTTCCTTAATAAATACGATCCTATAGTCCAGCCTGCACTTAATGTAAATGATTAGATAATTAAAGCTGTTTTACACATTATCCGTGTGTCTTTATCTATTCGATCGCAGGAAACAGCTGTTTTGTTGATAACATACTATGTGTATGGATAATTATATATTATTTACACAGAGTATGTACCTATCTCAGGTAATTGTAATTAATGTTTTAGCAGTCGAAGATTGGGTGTTAGAAATTGTAATTAATTTTTTTTTATGGAGAATAGGTACCTACCTATGTTTATTTATTTATTTATATTAACGCTATACACTCATAGCCCCACACTAGGATTCTCTGTGTTATGGGTACCATGGAAGACATAGAAAATAATAGAAATACATAAACATAGTAATAACAATGTTATCTCTGATCATACATCACTATTGTCACGCTTGAATTTCAAACCTGATGCACTAGTACCTACCTAGATGAGACCCAAAATAATACTTAAGTAGAGACCCATTTAGTAGTTCAGTAGGGACCCATTTCTTAGTTCAGTAGTGTCTAATTTAGCAGTTCAGTAATGGCTAATTTAGGAGTTCAGTAGGGCCCCATTTAGTAGTTCAGTAGGGCCTCATTTAGCAATTCAGTAGGGACACATTTAGCAGTTTAGTAGGGACTTATTTAGTAGTATAACAGGCTACTAGCGCGAAATATATTAATAGGAACATGTTAATGAAACAGAATCCTACTGACAAGGTTACGTCCTTGTTCTAATACTATATCTAGAGTTATATGCCAGCCAAATGATAATAATACCTTAAAGTGTGTAATTACATAGCCGTCAGAGACGAAGTTGTTGCAGTGGGAAGACAATTTTATACTTTGTTTACGAAAATGTAGACTGGATTGCAGGAAGATTTTCATTTAATTTAAGAGTAAAAGTAGGTAGCAAGGTCAGGAGGAAGGAATACGTGTAAACCATAGAATTGTATTATCATCACAACCCATAACTGTCCCACTGCTGGGCTCGGGTCTCCTCTCACAGTAGTACAGGTCATAGTCCACCACGCTGGCCTACTGCGGATTGGCAGACTTCACACCTTTGACAACTTTGGAGAACTCTCAGGTGTGTAGGTCTCCTCACGATGTTTGATCATCGAAGCAAGTAATAAGACAGGGTCACTACCAACTAGGTCATCGAGGCTTAAAGATTATAATTAGGACTTTCGTTACCTCCGTAAATAATTGCTAAGCTATCACTGCTGCCCTGCTTATTTTATGGTGCATATTACAAGGAATCCGAAGGCTATGATTGACACACACATGTTATTTATTCGTCGGCCCCAATAAACACGATCGCAATGTTTTCTGCCATGCGTCGTTGCAAATTCGGATTATTCCGCTGTGACTAATCGCCTCAATGATCAAAGGGCGATCCCTTTGACGGATTACACGCGGTTTTTACACCTAGACTAACGCTGGACTAATGACATCTAGGTCTTCAGTTACTGTTCAGGACATAGCGTTGAAATTAGAATAGGAATCATTTGTTCCATTAACAGCCCAAGTAGGTACATTGAATTAATGGCATTATATAAAAAAAATAAAAATAAGTCTACAATGGAAAGGGAGCGCAGTCATATATAAAATTACGTGTAACCTGTTATCAAATATTTTGAGAAGCTTTGTTGGAACAATAACGATTATTCTGGTGACGTCACTCATGCAGCCTCCATATTAAAAGTAAGTATTGAGTGCGTCAGAAGACGGGTAATGTTTTTGACCGTATGTAACAATGTTAATTTCTTTAGTACGCTCTACAGCCAAAATAGCGTAACAAATTAAAAAATAAGACTAAGTGTGACATAGATTATAACGTAGGTTACGTAATTTTAAAAATGTATTATCCTGTGAAAATTAACCTGGTTTTGAAGTTAAAATGTAGACCATGTCACTCTTATAATCAAGACGAATCTGATGACATCTCATACGTTGAAATCCGTTGCATACATACATACATACATACATAAATACATACATATGCTCGAAAAACATCAGTCAGTCAAGTAAAAAAGGCTATGTGTGTGACAACATAAGTCCTAGAAGTACGTATGTGTGTGTGTGTGTGTGTGTGTGTGTGTATTATTATTTAACTAACAGATTGAGCTGTAACAAAGACCCGAGAATCATTTAAGCAAGCACTAACTGTCCGTTAACAATGCAAACGTAGTTAAACTTGAAGGTTTACTGTAGGGTTGTGAAAGAGCTAAAATAAATAGAAATAATGTTACATACCTACATACATGTAGAATTAATAGTCTCTTTTTTTAAGTCGGTTTAAGAACTTAGGTACTTTGGAAAACTCTTAAAAATTAAAAGCCTGTTAATATAATTAAAAAATAAATATAATTGTAACACATATTTTATCAAAAAGAAAAAAAACTGAAACATAATTTTCATAGTGACTACTTGATATTCCATAATACTATACAGATATTTTTTTTAAGTTTATTTTAAAAGTAAATACTCACACATTTACATTTATTCCCTAAAATTTCAATTTTAAATCAAACTGACAATATCCTTACAACACCAAGACTAATTAATCCGACAACATTAATCCTTAGTTTATTTTTACCTCAATATCCATTATCGACAACCCTACAATATTTACGCTTTGAAATTGACAACCTTACAGTTTTCATTCACAAGGTCTTAACAAACTAAGCTAATAGGCATAATAAATTCAAAAAGAGGGTAGTTAGTAATAGAATTGGTTACTGTGTTAGTAGTTACATTAGAATTGTAAGGGTTGGGGGTAAAACGACCCTATAATAAGGTTTAAAATTGCTTGTTAAAAGGTTGGGTAGTTATGATGTAAAATAGTTATTAGAACCCATAACGGGTCATTCAACTGCTAGGTAAATTTCTATCCTACTAATATTATAAAGGAGAATGTATGTAAAGATGTTTGGATGTTTAGATGTTTTTCACACGCTAACCGTTGAATGGATTAACATGAAATTTGGCACACACATAGATTACATCCAAGATTAGAACATAAAATAAGTTTTATCCCAATTGTATGTTCCCCTGGGATGATTTCAACGTTTATAATGTGTGTGACTAACTACGACTAAATTTTGCCCTATTTTTTATCAATAATTTTTAATCAATTCATCTGATATTGTACCTATATTTTATGCCATTTCTTAAATGTTAATGGTGTTTGTCTACAAGTAAAATGCTAGTTAATTAGATATTAGACATCAAGCTATTGTTTTGAATTACTATGCAATTTTGTTGTCAAACATTAAACAAATATTTATTTACGTGAAATAGAAAGATGAACCTAAAATTGATAAATGAAAATCACACTGCAAGGTGGCCTTATTTTATCGCTCGCGAGTACTTCCAATGACAATTAGTAAAAATAGACTGATGACAATAGTTTAGTAATTTCTCCTACGATTATTAGTCATCAATCACTCCTCGTTACTACTCGTAGATATAGGTCACACACTTGAAATCATTCAACGTCACTCGAATAGCTGTTTTCAGGTTGATTTACGAGCGGAAAAAAACGGCCAAGTGCGAGTCGGACTTACGTAGGTTCCGTACTTATCTATAAAAACAAGCAAAAAAATCACGTTTGGACCAGTGAGTTGGGCCATAGCTTGTACTCACATTGTGAGAGGTGATCCAAGCCCAACAGTGGGACAGTTATAGGTTGTGATGATGATGATGGACAATTCTGATTATACCGAAAAACAAGGATTAGAAATACAAATACTAAAGACCGAAATTTAAAGTCATTGGTAAAATTTCTACCTCGCTGAGAATCGAACCTAGGACCCTATAAAGGGCAGTCTGACGTGATAATCGTTTTGTGGGTTGTCAATTTATAATTCACATTGAATATTTATTTTTGTGACAACCCTATTAATAATAAGCGTATGTACGCGTAAGGTAGTAAAATACGCAAGCCCGCAGCAAAACACTGGAATAATTTCAGAGTATCTGTGAAGGTCATTGTCCTGTCAACATGGTATAGGAGTTTTAGGGAAAAGTCCTGATTTTTTATCTATAAATAAAAAAGTGAGCTTTTATTTTTTATTATTTTTGTTCAATGTTCCTTGGTTGTGTTATCACTATTTTTGACGTTACATTTTATTTTTTTCTTAAACTTTTAATGATAATATCTAAAAACATTTACATTTGACCTAGAAAGTATTGCAAAAATCGTGTTCCGGTTTAATACGTTCCTTGACAGGATATTTAATTTTTTATACATCTACATTTTGGATAAAGATGTAGTAGCTTCTTTTGATGCAGAATAATTGCATAAAATAAACTTTTAAAACGACGAATAGAACAATCAAAAGAAATGCGATCAAAATCATATACAGAGGAAACAACTAACTCCAAAATAGATCTTCAATTCAAGTCTCGTTTGCTGATACTATCTCAGTGCAGATGTTATTCAATCTTTAACATCAAATTATTTCATAATTTTATATTTTGCAACTACATTTTTCATAAATATAAGAGGAAAAAATGTCTTTGTTCATTACCTCAGCCCATTATTTTGTATAGAACGTGAATAGAATTTTATGATAAAGTTAAACATTTGCTTTCATGTTCTAATGTTATTAATGTATAGGTATGATTTTTAAAACATTGGCTCGATTTAAATATAATTAGATTAATTATAATATTGGTGCTATGGAAACCTCTGGAATTTGTATCCAAACAAAGCAGTACTTAGTAAAATCCTTTATTGAATTAGAAAATATATATTTCATCAGCTGCAATTCATACAATATTTTCTCTATTATCTAGCATGACAAATTATATGCATATTAAAAGTTTGGTGATATCAGATAAAGCAATTTAATAAATGTTTATCCTTCAAATAATATATTTGCCAAGTTTTGTGGTCGGTAAACATTAATATATTATCACGACATAATAAATATGTACTCAAATTGCGAAATTGGGCTAGATTCATAACACAAAACTACGATATACTATGCCATTATATAACTTGTAACAGTCTAATGTAATCAAAATTATAGCATGATAAAATATATTTTGTCCAATGCATCTGTTGCACGCTGCAGCTACATATCAAATGCACACGTAATATAGTGAATCAAGTCTAGGCCGACTATCTAACTAGCAAGGTCACTGCTGTGATGTGGCCGTAAACACAGCTTCAATAGGACTGGTCCTGAATTTGTAAAATAGGACTTCTTGCGTTTTAGGACCAACGTCTTTTTTCTTACTGTAGTACTTATGTAACTTTGACGTAATATTTTGTTAATTATGATAATTGATTTATTGTTTTGTCTGTCAGAGGGTTTATTAGAAGTATGTTAGTCACACAAAAAAAACAATTTGTAGGCCTCCTTTACTATAGTATATTATGTTATTTTTATTTCAATTGCTATGTGATCACACTGATGATAATGGGTTAGAAAATAATACAGGTGACTTTATAACAGTAAAATATGATTCAAACAAACACATTCACCTAAACCGTTTAGTTTCAACAAATATTTTTCCATTACTTAATCATTACTTCAAGCTAACGTAACCACTACGGTAAACTAACCACTTAGTGTGGGCTCGGAAAATAAACTACAAATATTGGCACACTAACACAACGAGTATCAAATAAATACAGCGAATCGGCATGTCTAGGCCAGAACCAGGCGACAAGGTCACTTCGACCCTGTGACCATGGATTTTGTGTCCTGTAGATAGTCCTTGCAGGTCTTGAACACTAACATAAGTATACACATACATACTATGTAGGTATATATGTGTGTGATACCTATATAGAAATATTATATTGACTGTGAATTTGAAATAAACGTCCACAAAAACAAACGTCTCCATTATAAAACAATGGTTCATTTTTCCATAGTTACTTTGTTATTATTATTGCTGGATGAATTTGGTTAGTCAAATTAATTCACCCGTATTTTTTAAATTTACTTTAAAGGTGTTTTACTATCACCTTTAACTAATCAATTTGGACACGCATATCATCAAGAAGTTAAAAAAAAATATTTAAGAATTTTGTGTACTCAAAGTTGTTATTAAACGAAAAAGTGTTCATAGGGTGAAATAAAATTCACTATCCTACAATCAAAAAGTGTTAAATTTTGGTTGAAAAAAAATACAAAGGTAGTTCAAGGAAGTATCATTAATTAACTGTTATTTACTTAAGATTATTACAACTCTCTGCACAATAACATATTAAATTGCGTAAGCCATAATTATAGCTATTATCAAATAGCTGCGTTAATTAATATTAGTTATGTTATGTGACCTATGTAAAACAGAAATGCATAATAGGTATGTAATGTGCAACAATTTTAATGCATAATAATGACATCCTTGAACAAATGTCATCCCATGCAACTGTGCTATTTTGAGCAGTAACTTTATTTGTTTTCCCTTTCCTGTTGCAATTATATTGCAATAGTTACACCCATTTAAATGTATAATAATAATAATTCATAATTTCCACAATTTAATAGGGATTTTAGGATCAAATAAAAATGTTTAATAATGCATTTGACCTATGATAATGATGTGCAATTGATAATGTGGTCACCCTACATGCGCCCGCGCATATTCTAACCTAGAAACAGGCTGGATTTCGTGACATTCGCGACTCGTGCGCATGTGTGCCTATCCATTCACGATAGTGTTTGTTGCTACAACACACATTAGTACGTTGTTGACGTATTGCTTGTTTATTTCAATTCTAATAACAACTCTACTACACGGTAATAAAGACTAATTTGGCAAACGTGAATGTAAGTCGTAATTTGTAGCGTTACTTGACATGGCATTGGTCGGTTTTCGTATGATAAAATGGGCGTAGCTGTAATAGTTTGAACGTTTGGAATGATTTGTGAGTTTACAACGTTGATTTAGACTTGTAACGTTTTATGTGTAGATCTTTGTGTGTGTTTAGTAAAAACATAGCTTTGGAATTGGTTGTTAGCGATTTAGACCAAGGTTAGCCATCAAGGTGACCTTAGTATTTGAACAAGTTACCTGATTGGTTCTATTTAGCGTTAATTGGCGTACAATTAACATTTTTGTACAGATTTTCTTGTCGATGTCATTGGCTGAGTTAGGACTGTTTAAACGTGTTGCTCATCACAATGGGGTCAAGATTAAACAAGCCTAGCCTTATTCGATCATCCTCTATAAGTGTATACAAAGTTTTTGTATATTAGGTTCTTATTTTGTTTGACATAAAGATATTTTAGACTTACATTTTGATACTCAAATTTTTGAGTTAGGAACACTGATTCATATTTAAAAATAGCAGATACTCATATGTTGCAATATAAAACTTTATTTATTTAATAGTATTTAAACATGTTTTTAGTTCAATTTTTAATGCAGTTCGATAAATAATTACGTTTCACTTTTATATATCAAGTTAATATTTAACAATGAAAATGCTAGGTGAATGTCTAGCTAGAGCTAGCATTGTATACACGATTTTATGTTCATTATGCTCAAAGAATTTTCACCTGTTGAGTGTAACAACGCGTTCTGGTCCGGTGAGAGGTAGGTTCAAACCGGACTTTAGAGAGAGTGGAGGGGTGTCAGTTTCTATTCCGAATGTGGTAACGGTCACAAATTACTCTACATGTGATGGTCACATCGAGTAATTTGGTTAACGACTTAATGATGCTAAATTATATGCATGTGACTGAGAATGTTCTAGAAAATATTATTTTTATATGTTGCGTATAAGTTATTTGAAATTAGAATTAGAACACGGCGTATCATTTGTCTGCGATATATTTTATCTGTTGTAGTTTGATTGATTCGTTAGTTTTTCGCGTCATGTATTTGTAACTACATTTCATGTAGTCTTAGTAAATGTTAATCATAAAGGCATTTTAGTAACTAATATTTTATTCAAATATCTCGCCAATTAGCGAGTTCAATTAAGGTCATAAACCATACATAGTTCATTTTAAAAACGCCACAAAATGATTTTTTAAAAGCTAGCGGTTTTTATATTTAAACCTGACAAACAATTCAGTTTTTACTGGAAAAATTGATCATTAAAACTAGGTAAGTAGGTACATTTATACTTATACAGTACATAGGTATAAACAGGATAATTTAAGTACCTATGTGTGCAGTAGTAGGTACCTATTGGTAATTCGAATTAATAGGAAAACACTAATTTAAAACGAAGAGGAAAATTTTATGATGCAGTTAGCACATTGCATGTGTTAAGGGCATTTGATATAAATGCACTACTATGAAATTCCGCTTATTAAATATCAAAGTACAAATAACACTAAGTTTGGTATGATAAATTAATTTATAAATTATTCGTACGTTTATTATACGTTTGTTAATATACGCCAGGATTCCTTAAATAGCAAATAAATTACAGATGTAGCTACTTAAAACTGCATGAAATGAGTTAATGGCTGACTCATCTGATGAATCGCTTTGTTCGCAACTTCGGACCAGTCTTAGTACTAGTACCTACTATTTCTTTTTGACTGGCACCACAGCGTTGATGTTTTGTATATACCTCGTTTTTTTCGTCGTGATTTAAAAAGTAACAAGTACAGTGTCTTTTTATTGTAATTATCGATTTAAAAATAAGACAGACACGAATTAAAAAAAAATAAAGAATAAACAATAATTTAATGTTAAAATAAATTTCTGTGTAATTCTAAATATTTTTTTAAATGAATGAAATAAATAAAAGTAGTGCCAAGATTGTTTACCTTTTAAATCATGACGAAAAAAACGAGGTACCTATCTATAGTTGCTGTGCACAGATAACGTTAAACAGTATCTTGTAATTAGTCTATTTTTATCTGCCATTAACATTAAAATAATACTCGTTGACATAGAATCAAGCGACTATAGATACTTTTTTCTAATCTTTATTTATGATTTTAAGTTTAATGTTAGTTTAAATAGGTACCCGAAATTGTAGGCTAGCTGAATTCAGCTGCCACCATATAATTATAGTTCCGTAAATGTATAAAACTTCGACATATAGTTACCAATTTTAAATCGTTTAATGTATTAGTTCATCATAAACTTATATTATCGTTTTTACCGTGAATAACATGATTCAATATTTACAACCAACTAGTTATTTTCGATAACTGAGTTCCGTGTTGATAACCGAAACCGTCACGATATCAATTTGACCAATGGCATGACTATATTTTTAGTGGTTATCAATAGGCGGGTCTAATCGTATTTGATAAAGTACCTGCTATAAAATATTTTAGACTATAATAGTACAGCAAATGGTTTTTGTTGAAGTACTATTGATAAGGTTATTACATTTAAGTGTATATTCCGAGCAATAGTATTAAAAATCTTTTTTAATATCAAAAATATGAACCTAATATTTTTTTAGTTACACAAATTATTAGATAAATAATTTTAAATGTAGATATAAAATTTCAGAAAAACAAGCGCCAATTTTTTTTTTAATAATTTAATTTATATCCCATAAAAAATTATTACAATAAATAATTCAAATAACCCACCAGGTTATTTATTCACTACACAAAACCCGACTCAGTGCTAATAGGTAATATAACTAGAATGGGAGGTTCCGGAAAATCGAAGATGACTCAACATTCATGGTCAACCTAGTACAATTTTGACCAATGGTAGCATTGTATTTTCGTGGTTATCACTGGGCGGTAAAACCACATTAAAATAGATGACACAACGCGTCATTCGAGTCGAGGTTTTTTATTTGCTATCGGTACGTGCTTGTAGTGTGATGGGACTGAGTAAGTTGTTTCATATTATTTATTAGAATAAAGCAAGATAAAAAATATTTTGGAGCGATTTTTTTTTAATTTTTGTAAGTTTGATAATGTGTACGAGAGCATTATGTAGGTATGTCATCTTGATTTTGAGAATGACAATAATATACCTACTAAAGGTTTTTTTTTTAATTTTTCCATAAATTTTCAGCAACCGGTTTTTTTGTGTTTTCTAATAATTATGATTAAAAGTTAATTTTATACATATATACGTTCAAAAAATATTACCGTACTTCCTATATCCTACTTTATAGGGTAATAAACTATCAAATACAGTTAATTGATTGTGTACAATGTATCTAGGTAACTAGGCAAGTCTAGTCAGCTTAATTTCTGCCGAGGTCAGGTGACATACAATTTAATACGATACCTAATTGCTTTGCCAGACATTATTATGTAGGTATATTATTATTATTTCAACTTAACAATATACTTAAATCTTTGCAGCCTATTAATAAAAATCTATTAATGCAGGCATAGTCTGAATTTACACTCAAACTAATTCTAAGGTTATTTTAATGTAAAGAGCAATTAGAAGTTACTCTTTGCTTACGCTGTGTTTATGAATATTTAATCTTAGAAAGCCGGAAATATTACTTTGATAAAGTTAATCAGTTTCATAATTAAAGCTGTTATTAAATAGGTATAAAACCAAAAGGTAGTAAAATTGTAATGTCAGGAATTTTTGATCCCAAATCCGCCACTTTAGGGGATGTATTTTAAAAAATCCTTTCTTAAATTCCTTTAATAGATTCAAAAAAGTTACTATGTCTTTGCTCGGGGTACGAATCCAGAACTCTGACAAAAGTATTACCGAAACATTTGTATTATAACATCGTATTATATAAGTAACATTACACACGTCACTAGGAGATAACATTAGGCCCGCAACACATGGTCGCGGCGACCCTGACACGGTTCTAGTGAAAACACGCACAAACAGACATCTAGTTTTTACATCTATATTTAGGTGTTTTATTAAAATTGCATGCGCGGTGCGACATTGAACGAATTAGACTGCGTTTGTGAGCGCTGTGCTGTTTACCTCGTTAGTGCTAAGTGATTTTATGATATCATTCGTGGGGACACACGGTTGGCTTTGTTTTATAGGGTTTTGAATAGTTTTACATCGCTTTTGAAGGTTTATTTTATATATATTAGGTTGAAGTTAGTTTCTTGAGTCGTTCAGAAGGAGGATAATTATACTTTTTAGCAATAATGCAGCATTATGTTTATAAGTAAAATTATTTGCATTATCTACAATCAAATCTAAATAGCTTGACGAATATCTACTTAAGAGGGTGATATTGGATTTGTTTCTAATAGGCAGAGTGACGTAGGATATATTATATATATTTTTTCAAATAGGGCGGGTACACTCAAAAAAAATTTTTTTTTAATTCTTTTTTTAAATGTCGAAGTTTAATAGTGTTCAAATCGTGGCCCATACCAACCATTGTTACGGTAAAACGATAAAATGTTATAAAATAAGTTCACACGGGCGGCATGATTCAATAAATACCTAAAGGTTTAATGTAGGTTAACTGAGAACCTAAATGACCTGTCGGTGACTCACGAAGATAACTACAGGAAGTGCATTTATTGTGTGAGCCTTATATTGTTTAGATAAACACAATGTATGCGAGTTTATAAAATAATTTGCTGTTCACGAATTTTTTGCGAATGGGAGTTCGTGTATTGAATTTATTTAGATCGTTTGGTATCCCTATGTAGCCCCTTAGGGGTTGCTTTTACTAAAATTCAGTCATTCAATTTAGGGGATTTATTTTAAAATTTCAAAGATTAAAATATTTTATCATGACTATTTAATGAATGAATGACCTAATTATTTTTGCTTTACAAATGGGAACTTACTTTTATATTTGAGTATAATAAATTAGCCTTAGTTTTTAATACTTACAGCTAGGTACCTATTTTTTTACTTTGAAAAATATTCATACTGACTTTATAGTCAAATTATTAATCTAACGATGAATTTTTGGACTATTAATTATTCATTTAGTATATTTTTTGCAACTTTATAATACAATCAAAACTGTACCTAGTTTTGAAAGGTTCTAACCACAATAGCTTACAGCATCAAATCAGTATTGACGATAGACCTAGAAATTCCTTACACTTTGGCAATTTGAGTGAGCATGACGCAATTGAGTGAGTATAAGTACCGACGCAACCCTAAATCTCAGTCTCATTCACTCATTCACGGCTTCACGGCAAAGGTTCGCCGATGCCGATAATGGGGATGAGCGAAGTATTCCAATATCGCCGGCATTGTGGTCATCAGACGAAGCTCAACTTTGCTCATTGAAATTGTTACGCTGGCCGACGCGCCGTGGAATGCGAAAAATAAAATGGCGTCGTATCGTAAATAGAGACAGAGTAATGTGTGCTGAAGTACAGATTAACAATTTCGTAGATATCGTATTAAAAAAAATGAATTTGTTTGTGATTTTTAGTGCCAATACTTTTCCTATTTTTACTTCGATTCGTAATGTTAACTTTAGGCAAAATTATATATTTAAATTGTTCCTTATTTTAAGGGTCATGGATGACTTGTTTATGGTATAATTCAAAAGTTTTCCAATAGATGGCGTTAGTAACTAATATGATCACGTTCGATGATGAACGTTGCATAATTTTAAACGATAATAAAAATAAACGAAAATCTGTCTTGAGTCAAGACAACTAAGATACAAATTGGACAATCATTTCAAGTCAAGAAATACTTTTTGCGTTTGACTGCATACCTGAAAATGCCGGACAACGTTCTCATAAGTGCCCAAGTAATTGTATTTGGCTAAGCTGACCGACTACTTGGATTCATATGGCTACAAGTATTGAGCGTGAAAAGGGATACCTAAGTTCTAAAAGTAACTTAACTGTGATAAGTATTCAAATACCATAGATTTATTCGCATTCGAAAATAATATTTAAATGTTTTTAAAATTCTAATACGACTGGTTTACAGAAGAATGCGCACATTAAAATTCCTCAGCAGTAGAAATTATTTTCTACTAAAGACAGGCCACATGCCTCAAATTGCGTTATAAGAGACACAATTAAGTAAAATACAGCTACGTATAGTAACTCTATAAGAACCAGTAATTTAATAGTTGAACCATAACTTGTAATTTCACAAAGTTGGCATCACTGCCTAATGACAGTTGGGAGCGCGCGCAAATACCAAAATGGCGGCTGCAATAACAAAATGATGACGCGTTTCGAATCGCACAAATAAACGCACTTTTGCCAAGTTATTTTTGTAAGGAACTAAAATAATAGGATCTGTAAAGAATTTTATAAGTACTTACTAGCTTGCTCTTGAGAGGACATGCCATTAATCTGGCAAAAAAGACTGCTAATTTAAACAGTCTGCCTAATTAAATCTAAATGCTGTCCTTTTTCATGTATTGTCCCATTAAAACTATTTGCTAAAGCACATTTTTGATCGTTTTCCGAGTTCATCATACTTACAGGAGTATTTATAATTTTCTCTTTATAATACTATTTATCTAACAACCTTAATGCTTATTCAATGTCCGGTACCATAAATATTGCGACAAAATATAATTTATTAATACTTAAACTGATCTAGCCTTATCGAAGCTTGTATAATTAATAAGCGGTAAAATTTTAATAAGCAAACTTTCCAACAAGTTACACCTACCAAACGTGGCCACGAAATATGACTTTCCGATTCATTCTTGTTGCCATGGAGTAAAGTTGTAACACAGGCTTACGAGATCATTTATCTTGGTGTACGATGATGCTGTATACTAGAGATTAGGGGTCGCCAGGTCAACTTTCTACCTAAATAGAGAAATTACTGACGCATGAGCCAAGTTATTGTGAACGAGGAAGAATCTAGCGAAACGCCATCAACTTCTGATTGTGGTTTTTTAATCTGCTGCTTCCTGAATTATTGTCTACTTTATCTGTGGTTAAACACACATTAAGTTTATTGGCTGCGCGTTAAGTGCGACCTTTGCTAGCCTTTGGTTAGAAAAAATAAATTATAGAGCGGGAAATTAGAAAATGCAGACTAATACAGCAGAATGGGCTTAATTGCATTGCGTTCGCTTGTTTTCTATTTATGTTAAAAGAAGGATAAGTAAGAGGGGAGTAAATGGTTGTAAAAAAAATAATTTCAAGTGAAAATATCGAAAGTTATGCCCTGTTATGTGCAGCTTTCATTATTATTGGTAAATATCGTAGTTGATTAAGAACGTATTTTATTTAAATTCATTGGACATGCACTAATACATTTATAAAGGACAATGCCTTTTTGAATAGCACCTATTTAAAAAAGCAATTACTAAGACTTGTCTTATAAAACTACAACCAATTAAATAGTTATAACTAATACTTATGCCTAACGACTAAACCCAGCTGTCTAAGAGTTAACCCCATAAACATTTTAAGGTAAAACTACATTACCATATTTAGGTGATGGCAAAAACTATACTAATGTGTTAGGTAATAGTACAATGGCGTTCTTAATACATTAAACACAGCTTACGTAATTTTGAACACCTGCCAGCCCGTCATCCAATAACTAGACGTGTTTATATTTTTTCTCGCCTACTTTAAGGTTATGTTGGCACCACTGTTATTAAAAATAGGTTTTGTTTTTTTAAACAGATTATACAATGAATGAATGAGTGAATGATAGGATGTTATTGTTAGTTGTTTTAGAAAATGGTAATAGTTCGTTAATAATACAATTATTAATAGTTTTTTTTATTAACATAAAGTCCGTGTACTTATATTGTAGAGATATACCTCTCTATGTAATGTATCTGATACCTACAGTTAATTAATAAACTAACATCTCAGACTTCTCCATATATTTTTCCATGGTGATAACAACGGTCACTTACCCAACATCTGACCGCGAATTAAGCTTAACTCTCTTAACATAAGTGAGGTTATAAGCGCTTCATCTAGCCTGAGGAATTCTGGTATTATAGTGAATAATGAACGTTGCGTATAAGGCGATGGTTGCGGATGAATGAGCGGCCACTGAGCATGGAGCGCCGTGGGAATGACTGCAAAAACTGATCCACTATTGATTATACGTTCAACACTATTGATTTATTGTACCTACTAGCTTAACTAGTCTACGCTTAGTATTTGGCTGACTCTAGCGTACTTAGGCTTAAGTATGATGTATTTGTCTTTCATAAAGATATGATTGGTATTTGTCTATCGAGATAGGAATTACTATAAGATCAGATATTATAAATTAGTAACTAATTGTGATGTAAATATTTTATTTCATTATGTAATTAATATTTTTATATTGAAGTTCTTTATGTGAGGTGTTAGTTTCTTAGACTATATAAATAATTGAATTTCATTTTCAATTTATTGGCTTGAAATTACTGTTCGAAATGTTACTCTTAAATCTTATTTTAATACTTTAGGGGTTGAAATTTTAATATAATATTTTTAATATTCCTCTACTATGCATATAAGATAACTTTATGCAAAGTTAAGGCTACGCTTTGTATCCCCATTTTAACCGTTTAGGAGACAAATTTTCAAAAATACGTTTCTAGTGCACCCTACTGTTTATAGATATACTGTTCATGCTTATAAACTCATTGGGTAATGAATATTACATAAATATCAAAAATATATTCGTCTGAAATTATTAATCTCCACTTCAAGTTGCTCAAAAATATTAGCAACTGTCATTGTGCTTCAATTAACGTCACCTGTCAACTTGTCAAACTTGCCTGTCAAGTGTCATAGAATGACACATCTAAGTTATTCCACTTGGCACCAAAAAGTATTTTCCACTACGTTCACCTGTTGAGTTCCACCTAATACTTAGTATCTGACAAGCAGATGCGATCTAAAATAGACCATCGGTATCCGCCAATTATATTTGACAGAGTTACATTTTAATTAAACCATGTGTAGATTAATTAAAACACAGTGGCTGTCAACCTTTGGGTCGGTTGCTATTATCTAAGGTGCTTACATCTGCGATGATAGGGCTGTCAATTTTTTTTTTTCTTATAATATAAAACTAACTGTGACCTTAACGTTACAAAGATAGCATAGAGATTAATAGATAAATTTCACAAAATGAATACTTATTATAAAAAATACTGTTTCATATAGAAAAAAAAACATGTTATTTATAAAACAAATATTCAAATTGGGTTTTATAATTGAAATATAATTAATAAAATACGTATGACAGTAGGAAGAAAGCATGAAAAATATTATTTTTTTCATATAATTTTTTGTAGAACGTATACAAAAATGATAAAAAATATTGGTTTTAAAATTGTTTTATATTAAAAACCTATCAGTAAAATTTATTCCTGTTAGTTGACAGCCCTAGCTTCTCATATCTTGGTAGAGGTAGGATGACAGTAGATCGATGACGTTGTTTATTCATCGGACGGTTGAAACCGATGGGCCATAACGTATGTATGTATGAACGTAGCGTACAGATAAATTACATACACATTCATTTAAATAAGTAACTCTTAATTTGCGTCTTTAATTTTTATGTTCCCGCTTTTGCTTTATGAAATGTGAATGAAAATCATTTTTTTTTAAGTTTCATAGAATAGTTAAAAGGCATTAAAATATACCATAAAATGTTTTTAAATAAAGATAACGCTATTAGCATTAAGTCCGCTTTTTGGATCACATTAAACAAAAATTTATATAATAAAGCATAAATAAAATAAATCAAAATGTGGAGGGGGATTATTTTATCTATTTAAAAGTAAAAATAAAAAAGAATTTTGCAAGGACGTATCATTTTCAAAACATAACTATTTATTTGTGTTTAAAAAACGTAACTTTTAATAAAATTACGTCGTAATCCCATTCTTTATCTGAAGTAAAAATGATTCTCACCAGAATTATACTTACAACTTTGACAGCAATAAATTAATGTCAGTACAAATAAAGCAATAAATAATGACGTAAATAAAAAATAAATTATGTAATTGCATATTGATAAATGTAAGACAAAAAAATGTTCAAAGAAATTGCTTACTTAACCCTCCGATGCCAATAGTATCGAACTTAATGGTATGGGAAGGTAGTTCCGTATTGCATAATCAAACTTGGAATTCAAAACCGGTCAAGTGCGAGTCGGATTCGTAAACAAAGGTTTCCTTATCATGATACAATTTTTATGCCAAAAAATCCCTTTAAATATTAAAAAAATGTATTTTAGTCAATATTAACCGTCCTTCTGCTAGTAAGAAAAGGCAAAGTTTTTTTTTTATAAAAAAAAACAATGTAGCTCGTCCTTTCCTATGATGTATTACTTACTTAATACTGTAGTACTTTTACGTAATACTTATTTGAACTGATTTGAAAAAAATTAAGTCTTTAACCGTATAACTAAAAAAATGTACCTACACATAATATTGTTTTAACAATATGCAAGCTTGATTAATGTTTTAATAATTTAACCAAAGCGATATGTTTATATAAGAAACATTTATTAACATTCAAAATGTCTTGTAGAAAAATTCAAGTATACCTAAACAGAGACAGCCCTATAGAAGACGACCAGACAGACAGACGAAAAGACGGACAGACAACAAAATCTAACATCTTATAGCGCCCTCTACCCACCGAACTCTAAAATACTTAGGTATATACAACTCGATATCCTACATCATTAGTTATCCATCCATCTATCGAGTAACGATTAAAAAAATTATAATTCCAACCCGTACTTTAGCCCTTCTGACCTTAAAAGGAAACGCGATGTGAGATGTATTAAAAATTGAAATAGCTCGCATGTCCGATGCTAGATAACAGAAAAATAGACGACGCATCAGCGTATTACAAATTAGATCGTATGTTGATAAATTTAAAGTACCATTTCAAATAAAATTAAAGGCAGATGTTGTTTGGAGTAAGATTAGGGGAACTAAAGCATAAAAACTGGTCAGCCAATCAGCGGCCGCGTTGATCGTGCGTCTCTGTCTAACGTAGTGCTTTTTCCTACTCATATTTTTTGCGATCTTATTCTAATTCCTCATTCAAATGCTCGTAACCTTTTTATTTCTAACGGATTGTTGTATTACGTAGTTTCTACATACGGTATGGTGTTTTAATGGCTGCCTGAAATCTGTCAAGGGTGAATGGACAGTAATGGGGGTAATTTGTAGTTCGTTGACGGTACAGTGTAGGAAATGATGGCATTATTACCATGGGCAACGATATGCATGGCTGGCTTGATCTAAGAGATACTCTTTATAACTTCGTTTGAGTTTTAATAAACCGTTTTGATATGGGACGTTTGACGGTAACTACATAGTATTAGAAAACTTTTTTTAATAAGTGTCTGTCAAAAATGTTGCAATATGACGGTAGTTGATTTGTCACATAATTTTTATCTAGTATTATAAATAAATATTTTGTCTTAAACGAAAATAAAAACTAGACTTTTTCTGGCGTAGGAATTTTTACCCATCACATAAAGATTGCGAATGAAATTACAATTCCTATTATTTCTCTATCCCTCTCAAGTCTTTTTCGAACTCTGATTTTCTTCAAGTATTTAAGAAAGATATGACCCTAAATTAGTGACGTCTATAATCCCAATGTTTAACTAATGTACCTATCAATGATAATCCGAGGGTGTGTTGTCAAAACGCTGTAGTCCTACGTCATGTGTTTGTCAATGTCAACGGCTGCGGCGGGCGGTAACTAAGATGCAGATTTGAGGTCACCACGCTCTTAATACGATATCCTCTGTAAACCCGTGTTCAAACTGGTGCTTATTTGTAAGCAAAAAAAAAATTTTGTTTTTTTTTTATTATATGCATGAACTGAGTGACTTCCCCTTAATAGAGATGATAAGAAAAGTATTAATGGAGACATTCTTATATAAATTTTTTTTTTAGTAGTTTAGGCTAAATTAAAATTACTTATTAGTCTTTTAGACTACTTTGCAATATTAGGGGATAACTATATTCTCTACAATAGGAAAAAAATATTATAATTATAGTAAACGACTAAAATTACAGGCCAAAATTAATGCGTTAGTGGAAGCAAAAACTAGTTTGATAATCTTATACCTACACTAATAAAATACTTGCAATAAGCATATTAACCTTTCTTATTTATAACAAAAAAAAATTAAGATGCTAATAAAAGGTTTGTTTTAATAAATAACTAAAAAAAACCAGTTTAGTATCTATTATTTGAAATAATCGTTGTCAGTTAATGAATGTAGAATATTTTTTACTAAAATTTCGTGTTATACAATTTAAGTATAATTACTTATAGTTCCTATCCATATCATATACTTTTTTTTTGTATTTTATACAATCTATTATTGCTTCTAGGATATCATAAAAAAAGACATATAAGGTAAGGTGGGGTAAGACTAGCACACGGGGCAAGACTAACACTGTCTATTATCCCACCTTATCTATACTATAATAAAACAGTAAAATAAATTTGTCTGTACATTGAGTATATTTACCAAAAACTAATCTAGAGTGACTCAAAAACAGTAACTGAGTACGAATCTACAATTTTTAAACTTTTTGTATGTCTGTTTGTCTGTTTGTCTGTATGTCTGTTTGTCTGTTTGTCTGTTTGTCTGTTTGTCTGTTTGTACACGCTAATCTCCGAAACTACCCAACGGATTTGAATAAAACTTTTTTTATTCTATAGCTGTGAAGTCTGGGCTTAAACTAGGCTATATTTTTTTCCGGAAAATATTTTAGTTTTCCTGGAAAAAGCAACGAAAGTTTGTATGGATTTTTTTTTAAATATCAACCGATTGGTTTCAAATTTATAACAAATATTCCTTACTTAAATTAATTTAATATATATCTCCCAGTTTTTCGATATTTGATCAAGGAAATAAAAAAAAGTGAAAAGAATGTTCAAAATTTGAGTTTTTCAAAGATCGTTCACGGGCGACTCATGATTGATATCAACGTGGTTTTGAGAATATAACTTCCTCAACATACTGTTTACAATATAATTTCACAGATTTTTCAATTTCGCTCTACAAAGGGTACAAAACAGAGAAGAAACTTTGAACCAAAAATACCTAAACTTTATACGAGTAAGTAAGTACACATGCTATGTTTTTACCAAAGTGAAGCGCGAGCGGGTAGCTAGCTTTGAATTAAAATTGAGGATCTAAAATTAAAAAAGATGCAAAAAAAAATAATTAATCAATCAATCAATCTTAGAATCAATCAATCATGAATTATCAATACATCAATACATAATAATAAAATTGTGTCAAACACGATAGTATCACCATGGTCACCGAGTAAGGATTCCTGATATTTTAAATTAAATCGTAGTTTTTAGTCGTAATCGTAATCTAATGAATTGATCCGGAATTTTTATCATGATTGATTTTTTATTGATTTTTGAGGCGATACGAAGTACGCCGGGTCAGCTAGTAGTAAATAAAATAGAAGCATCAACTCAAAAACAATGATTTTTGCAAAAATAATACCTGGCACAATAACTACATATAATGATAAAAAAAATATTATAAAAGTGTGTTATCAGTGTAAGCGTGCCCTAACAGCGTTAAGGTCAGGCGACTAGGTTACAGTTAGCTATATCCGGTGGCATTGTCTCAGATTTAAGAAGAATTATGAACCGTTTGGTCTTGCTGAGATTTGTTGGGATAAAACGGGATGAATAAAGAATGCTATCTATACTTTTTCCTACTTATCTTTTTTCAAATCAGTTTTTATGATTTTTATGATGTGATATTGAAGTGATGAAATTATTTAAACCTTATTAAAAATGTGTGATTTCCGTCACAAGGCTTACGTAAAATTGCATGCTAAATAGGACAAGTAAAAAAAAAATACTATATATTGGATTAATATTTTTACTATAGATTGTGACGTTCTTCATAAATAAATTATTATAACGTGCTTATCGTTTTATGGTTATTTGTTGTCTTGTTCGTGCGTTATAGAGAAAAATAAGTTAATTAGGATGTTTTAGTGTCTTCGCGGCGAGTGGGCTTATTACAAAACACATTCTTATTATTTATTCCTTGATCTATTATAAATTGTTTATTAGTATATATCTTGACAATATTAGTTTTTTTTTTCAGGTTATTACTACACACCATTATAATCCAACTTTTAACAAAATTTACTTCCATAAGTAAAGTTACTTAGGTATTACATTTTTTATCAATTACATAATTTAAATTTATTGAATAATTTTCTACAAAATATATAGTATATGAATATACACAAAATTAAAACTTAAAATATCAATTAGAAATTAAAAATAAATTAAATTATTCGTACTTGTTTCTTGGCCAATGGACAATTTAAATTTTTTATCATATTTATTGTACAAGATCAGAAAAAAGTCTCGGTAAGACTTTAAAATAATAAAGTACAAAAAGTAAAACTATAAACAATCATCAATATCTCACAAATAGTCGTTAAACGACAGTGACAACTACTAGTAACTATTACAAAGGGCTGTAAACTCATAAAGTTATCGCATACCATTCATTACTTATTACACAACCGCCACGCAACATGTAGGAATGAAACTTCTCCATAAACCCACAGATATAAAAACTATAAAAACGCAAGTTAATTGTGAGGCTCCCAACAAGGAGTTTGTTTAATAATGATAATTAAAGGGTAATAATGTGTGCAATTCTATGTGCATGCGCATATTCGACGACGAACAAGGACATTCGATGTTTCCGCGTTGATTCATTTTGTGTGGTGTTTGATAGGAGCGGGCGCGAAAGCGATTAGCGGGTACGGTAAATTCAGGTTATTTATTTCGTCTTCGGAACTAATAACTCACATAACGTCAAAATTTGCAATGTGAAAAAAAATTAAATAATTTACATCTAACAATAAATAGTTATTAACTTAGCAATATCGGATCCTATTTTTATCGAAGCTTATAGGTAGTAATTACTTTAAGGTACCTAAATTAGGAAAAAGGCATAGTCATTATAATTAACTTATTAATTGTAGAATTAAATAAATAACTGACCAGTGATGCAGTGATTATAGGATACTGTTATATTGAGTTCAGTGAAATTAGAATAAGTTTGCGAAAAGTGATTTTAAAATGTTATACGAAGTTAAAAGTCTTTCCTTATCAGATAAGGAATACTCAAAAAGGCTTCAAGACATCATAAAGGACTTTATCAGGGAGTTTCTTTTAATTGAAGACTCTTAAAATTTTAAAGAAGTGAGAGCTTAAGAATTTTTATTAATCTAATTTACTGGGAATTGGTAATGCCTACTGAAATTATTCACAAAATAAACTTTTTCATTATGCATAGGTACCCATGAGCTAGCGTGTTGCAAAATACTTAAAAAACTTATCGATTCAAAGAGTCCGCTGTTTGAAAAACTAAATCCATGTCCATTATAAAAGTGCAAGAAAAACTATAAACAAAATTACGTATGTGAAATGCATGACATTATTGCAAACGTTAATTATAAACGTTGTAAATAATATTAATTTTAGATATCTGAATCATGAAAGCTTAAAAATACGTAGAATGTGCTACTTATAATAATTTATGCGTTTTTTATTGCTCTTTTACAGGCTTGGCTATAATGAATGGGTTGACAAAGGTACCTATAGTCACATCACGGTACTTTGCAACACACTATAATAATTAATTACATACATACATGTATAATACAGTCGGTTAAAAATTAAATTAAATGTATACTAACGCAACTTAGCCAATATAACTGTTTTATACACTTTAATCATTGTGACGTGGACATTTAGACACGTGTTCTTTAATTAGTGTAGAATAAGTACGTTAACAAACAATTTTCGAAAATTATTTCCTGAGGGAGAAAAGTAATTGTATGAGTTAGTGATTTTGAGCGACAAAAAAGTACCTTTAAGCTGTTGAAGCTCCAGGGCGTATTAAAGAAATAGAGATAAATACATAGATAGTACGTATCTATTAGATACACTTTAAAAACATTACCCTCCTTGCGCAGCCGGGTAAAAAATTAGTAAGTAGTCAGTAGTAGTAGTAGTAAGAAAATTAATAAACGCTTCCGCTTAAGACATAAACCGTCGTCCAATCACGCACGACTAGCACATTGAATCACCGCGACCTTGAGATAGACCAGTCTCTTCGCATTTTAGCCAATCAGTAGTCAACACACGACGACGCCATCTTTGTTTGCAAACTGTTTTTGTTTAAACTTTAGTCTTTTAGTCTTTTACTACTAATTAGTTACATCCTTCCTAATGAACGAGGCAGTTTGTAAAGATATCTATCTTTTTTCTAGAGATATCTATCTTTGTTTATTGCCCTTTGACCCAAAAATGGATGAACGGATTTTTGAGGTCATTTTTGATTTGAGTGAAATTTTGCACATTTTTTTAGAGAAAGAATTAATTGGTTTACGCCTCGTAATTCCATTATTTAGTTAATGTAAAAAGTATTGTACTAATTACTTTAGTACTTCTTTACTCTTTACACCTTATTTCCAAGTCTATGCAAAGACACGAACAGAATTTAGTCTTTTAAAATGATATTATCTATAGCAGAACCGACACACAGGGCACAGGGTCTTCCATCGCTTGCCGAATACTGCTAAGGCGGTGGCGAGGGGTTTACGGGTCTCAAGGATAACCTTTTTATCCTGGCGTAAGCTCGGGGGAACTAGTGTCCCACGGAACCGAAAAACATAAGAATTCATTATAAAAAGTAAGCAAAACATTTTTGAAAACCGTTAAAAAGAAAATAAAAAACAAACCTTGCCACCAACTTTATGCGTAGTGCTGTCATATCAAATTGGCGCCAAAAATCATCTCATTGTCTATGCCTTAAAATACAGATAAAAAAAGCAAAACGCAAAACAAAATTCTGGCAGCACTGCGCAAAAAAAAGTAGATATCGGCAGCGCGTCCGATTCACTCGGAACCTTTGCAGTCGTAATATGCAATTATTTTTTTACACCACCATGGTACGAGAGTTCGTTGGCATCACATTAATTACAATATTAACTAGAGAGGGTCTCAGTTCAGTGAAGAGGGGCTAATGATCGCAATTTTGTAATGCTTCAAAATTCTATGAAACGCTTTAAAATTATATGGGAGTTGTATCTTCTTGCGCTTTTTCGCTCCCGTTTGCAAGTTGGCAACACTGATTAGCGATTTGAGTGCAGATTATGCTTGATAATTTGTCTTCTGTTATTACACAGCTGTGGTTTTTGTGCTAATTCTTTATGCAATTAATTATAGAGTGTTATGAATTAAACTTGTACTTGCGTTTATTAAAATTAATTTTTAATTTCAATTATCTTTCATGGTAAAGATATTTTACGTCGTTAGTAAACAATCGGTACAATAATTATTTTCTGTATTTTTCGTACACAAAGTAGGTAGAGACTCGGTCTAACCGTAACTAAGATCTATAAATCAGGGTAGAAATATCGGGGTAAAAAAATAATTTTATTAATCGTACCTAATTACCCGTCGTAGTTAAAGTTAATTAATTGTTTTAAAATTACCCTAGTTTTCTTACCTCCTCTCATCTTACCCCGTTTTACTCTTACTCGGTTACAAACGATTGACAACCATGGAACTATAAGCTTCATAAACCGTTTAAATAGTGAAATAAAAACGGGAAACCAACGCAAAAAGCGCCCTCTACTTCAAAATCGGCTGCATTATCGATTTATACACGAGTTATGGACGGGAAGTCGTTTTTGCGGCGTGTTGTATGCAAATTCGATTGACGATGATTGCTATTCGATTCGATTGACGACTTTAGGCTAAGGAGATTGTTTATACCTTTGGATGTTCGTTTGTAGTTGTCTTTTTTCATATAAAAAATAGGCCAGGGTTATCGATGTAAGGAGTAAAAATAATGCGTAAACTTTCGTATTTTTTAGCATTTCATTTTATTTTTAAAACTGTATTTTTTTTTTACTTACATTATAAAACTCTCTGGTTTTAGATAGCGTTAGTATATTCATTAAAGCTCATTTAAAAAAAAATTAAACCTTTTTTTTTAACTCAATACACTACTTATAATATTAAAATTTGCGTTAAAGTTACAATTGTACAGACCTTATAAAAATTAGATTTAATTTCATACCATGTGCCTTATTCTGAAGAACAATAATACATTATTTCATACATTATTTTAAAAATATGAATGTGTGCGATGCTGTGAATGTGTAGCGTTATCAAATATGTATTTCTTAGTAACATCCAATACTTTCTTATACCTGAATACACACAATCGAAGACTAGATTCCCAAGTGGTTTGTGATGAGCCGACGAATTCACTTCGAGTCATCGGTATTGAGAAACGTATTATTGTAAATGAATTTTAAATGATTCCCGATCTCTTTTCGTTACTATAATATTTCACAGAAAATAGTTGTATAATCATTATAAATATAGATAGATAGATAGGATAGCAGCTATGTATAAATAGTTTTATTTGCATTAATTTCCATGTTTACAGTAGGTCAAGAAATGTTTACAAACTAGAAAACATTTAGATAGACCTGAAATAATTGTATTTAATATTATTAAGTTATTAATATAAAATTATTAATATAAAAGTTATTAATATAAAAATAATATTTTTATGAATTAAATAATGTCATGTCAAAAAGATCATAATTATATGGAATTATATTATGCTCATAAGTACTTTTCAGCAACAAAATCTTTTTTTTTACTTCAATCAGGGACACAAAAACTATTACTAATCTGCCAACCATTTTAGGCTTTCATCTTTATAAAGAAACCCTTATAGCTTTGGTAAATCCATCCGATTGATGATAAATAAAGTAACTAAACAGTCAATTCAAATAACATTAATCAACTGTAATAAATCTCCATACATTTTGTATGATAAATAGAGACATTGACGTCACAGTCTTTGTGATAGGCTGAATTGATACCTATTAGTTTTCTATTAAAATATGAGGTGTAGGTTTATAAAATTTATCTTTCTTTTATTTACGTCTTAATTAAAATCGTGTGTTGACAACCCTATTATCGGCCTTCGAATTTAAACGTGAAATATAAAATATTACCCAAATTCTAAATATAAAATTCGATATAAATTTTTAATTTTTAATACAAAACAATAGAGAATATTACTGGAACAATTCAATACCTTATCAGCCGGTAATAAATACGAATGGTAATTAATATTTGATAATTAAAACCGACGGACGAAAACACGACAATAAATTCAAACAGATAGAGTTCGTCGACATTTTTGTGACGCGAAAGTTCTGCTTTTATACTGTAAATGGGTGTAATGGAGGAATTTTATTAGTTATTATTGTTTTATTGGTAGCATTGATCCGACTGAATGAAAGTCTGTTGGCACTTTATTTAATTATCGACTAGATAATTGTATTTCACTTTCTTATCCGTATAAGAAATGTGACCGTAAAACAATTAAATCGAAAAGGTGAAATACGGTTTTCACTTAAAAGCTTTCACTTGAGAAAAATAAAAATGGTGTAGTATTGAATGGTTTTATTTGGTTGAATTATATTAAGAATATTCCCTTGTCAATGTGTATAGAATTTCAGGTTATTTTTTAAAATTTCAATACTTTTTTGATAAATTTTTTTAAAGTTATTTATTAAGTGTAGTATTCAAAAGTTGTAACATGACCGATAATTACCAAATATAATAAATTTTATTGGTGAATTGATCACCACAATGTATGTAGATTCTCCTACATAGATAATTTTATCTATTTTAGCAAGCTGATTACCTAGAAAATAAGCATACAAAGAATTGAATAAAAAAAAATGTACCGTTTTTATTTATTTCTGTGGAATTATAACTAAACTGACTATTTTATCATTTCCAGGTCTAGAACGGGTGGCGGAGGAGTTGATGGGTCGAAGGAAATGGAAACTATATCAGGACGCGTTAATACCGAGACGAAGCGAGGGCGAGGCCTCGAGCGGAGACGAGTCGATGCCTTCTTCCGACCCTCCCCCTGCCTTGAAGATAAAGACGATCGAGGAGATCAACGCCCCGGAGGAGGCGAGGTCTCCAGAAGAGAAGAAGGAGACGATCCTCGAGACCCTGATCAAGAGGCCTGCAACCCAGCCCAAGCTGGAGGTTGAGGAACCTACAGACTGGAAGCCGGCAGACAAGTGCTACTTCTGTGTAGATGGCGAGAAGAGTGAAGGAGAAAGAGAAAGAGCGACTGGCGGCCCTACGGTAGGTGAACTGGTTGTTACTGGGAAAGTTGGTCGTTACTGGATGCTATTTAGACATGGTTATTTTAGTGTCCCACTGCTACAATGCTAGGGTTAAATGCAGATGCATTGATAGTTGATAGAAATCAAGTTGCAACTCTAGATGAATTTACACTTTTGATGAAGTTTTCGGGACCGTTTTTATGTTAACTTTAAAGATGCTACAGGTTTTAACCGATAAGTTAGATAGGTACTAATTTATTCTAATCCTGCCAAATATAATCAAGGATCACATGAGGGTTATTGTGAGAATTATTAAGTTTTAACTATATTTTTTACTGAGCTTAATGTTTGGACTTCGTCATCAAACCTAACCCTACAATGGTCTACTAAAGGGCCAAGATCAGAGGAACTTGGAAAACTAGAGCATTCTCCACCAGTGCCGATTAGAAGAATATTTACCATTCATTAATCATAATTTAACTTACGCTTAATTACGCTTAAATATCATAATTTAACTAAGCTTACGTATTTACTGAAGAAATAAAATTGTTGGCAAATTAATCAAACGACAAAAATGCGATGTGGATACTTCCATTCATCTTATTTTCTACTTAACATGCTACAAGTGTTTTGTTCGTCATCGTTTCTAGCTAAATACCGATGGTAGGAAATGGCCAGTATCCTTGATCTTTTACCGAGATTCTTCTACTAATGACTAGGGCAT
>LGAG01000111.1:526632-561671 GCA_001278395.1 Lerema accius
AAGAATATTCACCACTCATTAATCATAATTTAACTTACGCTTAATTACGCTTAAATATCATAATTTAACTAAGCTTACGTATTTACCAGAGGCAATAAAATTGTTGGCAAATTAATCAAACGACAAAAATGCGATGTGGATACTTCCATTCATCTTCATATTTTCTACTTAACATGCTACAAGTGTTTTGTTCGTCATCGTTTCTAGCTAAATACCGATGGTAGGAAATGGCCAGTAGCCTTGATCTTTTACCGAGATTCTTCTACTAATGACTAGGGCATGAGGTACTGCCTATATTAGAATTCAAGACGTCCTGTATACTTAACTACCTTTTAATTTGATTTCAACAATTTAATTAATTCCAACAAAGTTTTAATTTAGGCTTGACTTTTTCGTTGTTATATTTAAATACTTAAAATATATTTTTTTTAATTTTACGGATGCAATTTGTAATTCTTTTGCATTTCGATATTTTTTTAAGTTGATGTTATTTTCTAAAAGTACACATTTAAATCTGGAATAATTGGGATCATTTTGGATTGGACGAATTGTTTAATAAACGAATAGTCTTAATTTTTTTCTGTTTTTATCAAAGCTAAGGAAGGTACATAAGCGCGATGATAAGTTTAAAACCTGTACCTATGTTACATACATATATTCAGTTAGAGATATTTAACGATACCGGATTTGATACAAACGTTTCGGTTAATGTATAACAAGAGATACGTCATTGAATTCCTAGAGCTATCGCGTAGCCTTGCCCTTTCGTAACAATAGACAGTAAACGCTCCAACTACTGTCCAAAGGTTGCATTACCATATTTTTACTAATTGGCGTTTTGTTTCCAACTGTATGACGTATGTAGACGTTAATATAATACGTATTTTATTATGAACATATGTACGTTCATAGTATTATGTACTGGATATAGCTTATTAGGTTCTAAGATTTTCTGATTTTGGCACTAACAGGATAACTTACTTAATAAATAACAACTGAAGTACAAATATTTAAAACAGCTTAGCAAATGTGTCTAGGTACCAGTCTTTTTGTCAACTTATACGTGACCGCTTAGTAATTATCTTTATCCTATAGCTACATTTTATTTTTCTTTTTTCTTGACCGACAACTTTATTGTGACTTATTTGTTGGCTTTTTCGAAAACGCTAAGTGTATTTTGTAAATACCTTTACACTAGTGCCTTTGATGTCAAATGCATTTTATAAAGGTAAGTTTTGAAATTTTTTGAAAGATAATAGAGGTATATTTAATTCGCTTACCGGATACACGAAGTAATACTTCAGATACTGCATCAGTATTTTAGTATGTTTACAAGTGTTTAATGTAAGAAAAATGCATTGTAAATAACATAAGAAATCATCAAAAGAAGCAGAGCATCAATTACAGCGTTATTACCATTGTGTTGTACGTACTCGTAGTAATACAATTTGCCATTTACAAATCATTTGGGTTGAGTTTTTACTATGTGAACATATGAACTGGAAGGCATACCATTGTTGTAGTTTCCCATACAGTAACGTTGAATTATGGCAAAAAATTACCCCTTTGAACTAGGTTGATTCTAATGTTTTTTTAAAGGTGAATCGATATAATTGATTTTTGAAAAAGTGTCTTTTTTGTTTGGGATTCTTTTTATATTTGGGGATTTTTTATACTAAAATATATTTTGATAAAAAATATTTTTTATTTTTTAAGGTGTTTAAAAATACACTTAAATATTTTATTTTTAGAGACTTAGGGTCAGATACATACTTAGAATGTTTATAAAACATCTATATCAATACATACAATCCCGAACGTAAAAGAGATCCGTTTTAATTTGGAGTAGGTACTAAAATTTAATAAATATTCAAAAACCAGGATACCATTATGGGATATTTTTTTACAAACGTCGTTACCATTTTACTAGGTACCTAACAATTTTTTCAACGCGTTTTTCTCATCCTGTGTATTGTGTTTGAATGCTGCATTTGCCTGTTCAAATCAAAATTAAAATAACAAACTACAGTCTATGGTAGGTACCTATTGTTTGTACTACAAACTCATACGAGTGTGATAGTTTATTTAAAACCCTATGTAGACACAGGCAACATTAATTAAAAACTTTGTTTGTAGCCTAAAATACTAGCAGCCGCAGCGTGTATTTTGTTGACGCGACTACAGATAAAAAAGCGTATGAAAAATTCATATTCATTTTTAAAAAAGTTCATTGTGGGTTTTTATTACTGTATTATTTTGTGCATGCACAGTAATAATGAAATGAGTTGTAAAGGTGCGTACAGACATACGAATACATTATTTTTTAATTTAATTGATTCACATTTGAGTAATTAAAATAAAAAAGCTTTAAATACTATCCAAAAGATTCGACGTGCGATCTTTTTAAATGTAATGCATGTACTTTAATTTATTTTAGCTGATGATCTTTTGATATTTTTTTTATCACTTCCGAAATTCTCAAAACTTTTTGATAACGATAGCATTATTTAATTGAAAAAGACATGATTACATTTTTTTATTTCAATATTGTTTAAAGCTACTCAATTTTTTTCTCTAACGTAAAAATAAATCAGACCATTTCATAGTCAAAGCGGATTGTAAAGTCAGATGTTAGAATTGTTTATTTTGCATAAAACCTCCCAGAAACTGGCGTGCGCGAGGTTTACAAAGCAAAATATTTATAGCAAATTCTGAGCAATTGTCATCTGCGATATTGAGCCGGGCATTTAAATAAGGTAGGTAGTTGTCGCGACGAGGGCAAATAATAATGCTCACTCATGATGAAATATTGAAAAGCCGGTAATTAATAGCTTCGTTGCATCCGTATCAACATTTCTAATCATTGTCTACCATAATTGCAGTTTATTGTAAACCCTTTAGCTTACAATAGCAATTATGTACCTTGTCTAAACCAGGCCTTAGAACGACCAGCTAGATAGACCCCCGCGATGTCATACGAAAGCTCGAACTGTAGGCGTTTCATTGAAGGGATGGAAATGCGAGGGCTCTTTCCTCGTCGGTCGCTCGACAAACCATAGTTTCAATTTACGAAACAATGCCTTATCCATTTGCTACGATTCCACGTCAAAGTAGAAAACTCGTATTTTGATTAATACGCGGGAAAGAGACGGGGTGCGTGTGGGACGGGTGCATGTGAATCTCGGCTTTATAGTTCGGTTGTTAAAGTTGATTTTTGCTTTGACGCGCAGCTTCTACTGAAATAGTAAGCGTGTAGGCGTAGAGCATGAAAAGTAGGCAGTGGTTGGATAGTGAAAGGAACGGAGTGGCGATTGTGCCTAATTGCGCTTTTTGAAGTTCCATTGTAAAATGTCCGTTTGTATTGTTAAATAAACACCGCTCAAGCTTATTACGCGACTAGTTATTTCCCGCGACTCTACTCTCTGATGGCTTTTTCTGTGTAATGCTTTAATTGTTTTTCAGTTTTACTCTCAAAAGAGCAGTACAATGTTAGTGTACTCTTTTTGCTAAACCATAACAAATTTGTAAAGTATTGTATTAAACTTTTTTAGTTATATTTTAACCCACGTTTCATACTTCCTTGAAAGGAGTTACATTTCGAGTTGGCATGAGACTTAGTTTATACCAAATAGTTTTAGATCCTTATTCTTACATACCTAAGTTACATAATTTTACCTTTTTAAGTTAGATATGTGCATGAATAAGCTCTTATTACGTAAATTGATACATTCAATGTTCAAAGTATATAGACATAATACATTATTCAACAATTTGTAACAACTGCACGCGCAATTTAAAAAGCCGATAGCGTTGTAATGATAAGTAAATATTTTAAACAAAATACAGCACACTTTTATGTTTTTTCTTATCTACCAAAACACCGTTTCAACCTTAAAACATTCTTGTTGGTATCTGTGGCTATTATAACTGGAATTAAAAAAAAAAACTGCTCTAAGAACGCAATAAAAAGGCTTTTTGAGATATTTCTTAAAAGACTCTCTATTGTATAGCAAAAATAATTGGATGCTGTTTTTTGCTCAGAAACACACACTGCTCGAATAATTAGTTTTTTTTTTCAATGCTACCAACTTCGTATCCGGTTTTGTAAGGCGTCTTTTTTCTTTTCTCGAAATGAGTACAAAGTGGCCTGGCTTTTTGTCGTTCTTTTTATGTATTCTCATTATTGAAATATTCCGTATGCACTAAAATAACGACCTACTGGCAGATTGTGTAACGGAGCTTTTTAATTGCAAAGTTAAGTAAAAGTAAATAAAAGGGTTGAAGTCTACTCCACGCCACTTTATAGCCGATCGCTTAAACAGCATAGGCCGGACAGAAAAGCCTATAGGGGCGGTCCGTGAGGGTGGAAACCTCGGAAAATTCACGTGCAAGGCCCACCCCTCGACAGAACACGTGGGGTAGTAGCCGCAGTGTACGAACGCCTTTACTAATCATTGACGGTCGTAAAAAAGAAAAAATGAGCGAGTGCTTTTGACGTTACAAATTTCGTTCGGGAAAATTTTCACGGCATTCGGAAAAATTTTCACGTGTTAGTTTTTCATTCGTGTTCAAGTGGCGATGTAATGAAAACTGACGGCTTTGTAGCCGCTTGTGTATTGTTTTTTTGTGTTATTTAGTGTGAAATGGAAGGGAACAAAACATGAGGCGATTTCATGGTTAGTTGGAACTTGTGGCGTTTTGATTGCAACTTATTGGCTTTTAATTTTGTTGAATTGGAGTACAGGTAGGTAAAAAATTACATGGAATCCAAACGATATCTACCGTTGTTCTGCTACGCTGGGTTTTAGTGCCCACGTGAATTGATGTAGACATTCATCTTATCAATATTGAGTCACTTAAATCTACACCATTTACTTTTGACCTTATATTTTTGCTTCTGTTATCGCTAGTATTTTTGATTGTAAAACATTTTTTCTGGGTTTTTTGCACTTATCAATTTCACCGTTCTGTTTTTGCACCTCTGACTAATCTCTCAATAGCACGCAATGCATGTTGATTATAAAAACAGAGAAAGGTAGGTATACCTACGAGTAGGTACCTATATTAGTACTTTTATATTTTTATATGACAACCACAAATTTACCTTAAATAAGCTATAAAGTGCGCCTAAATACAATTAAAAAAATGTTGTCTTGGTCATTAAAAGAAAAAGTTACCATTTTTTTGTAATAAAAAGTTTAAAACTTTATATTTATTAAGCTGATATAATTCGGCGTTACGCGCCATTTTTATTACATTTAAAATTAAAACTCGTCTTATAATAAACGTAAGAGGATAATGTAAAAATATATTTTTTATGAAGACAAATCTTAAATTATTTTGCATTTTAAAAGGACAAGAATAGAGCCAGTTAATAGATAGATACAAATAGCTACCACATTATTTTGTTTCTATTTTTTTTTATTCTAACTTATGCATTCAACCCTAAAGAAATAATAAAAAAAGATTTAAATAAAATAAGCCATTTGATAAATATTTTTCTCGGTCCATTACTGCTGACTAAAATTCAATACCGTAGCATGCCATAATACCTAATCAACATTCAAATAAGCAAATCCAGTAATAATACATACACAGATAAAATCCATAACAGATTATAAATAATTAATTTTTATATCTAGCAACACCTAATCTCGATTACCTTGATCCTTTCATACTCATAGTTTATTCATCTATAAAACCGTGTTGCATAATATGATTCGCTTTGCTATTTATGTAAAAATCCTTATCTATAATCGTCTACAAATTTAAATAAATAAAACTCCAATAGGTTTTCTTAATAAATAACTATGTTTTAAGTAACCTAACCTATTATTTCTTGGCCATTTTCTCATTAAAAATATTGTTTACTCTTAAAAGTAAAAAAAAAAATATTTTTTTTTCATTGGCGCGAATTTAAATTCTAACCTAAAAATGGTAAACAGTTAAAGTAAGTATTAAAATGGCGGCCACCGACTTAGCCTCGCCTTGTCGTTTCACTAATCGAGTCTACCTTGAATATTAACTAACGGATTGTTTAGCACGTCAATACCTGCGGCTAAATATATCTTCCTTGTGGAGGAAAATACTTCAATATTCATACACAATATTTGTTCGAAAACCAATACAATATTCTCTTAGTCAAATCTGAATACATTTTACGGCTTGACGTTATTTTTTTTTATTAATTAAACGTAGGTACCTAAATAGTAAATAACTGATTTAAAAACATAAAACTTGCCGCGATATAACACTTCATAACTATTAATATTATAAATATTAATTCTAATAAATATTAATATTCTTAGGTAGATATGAGTGTTGGTTATCATTATTATGTTGGTAGTAAGTCCAAGATTTTTCACAATTTCTGTATAAAATTAATGTATATTGCGAATCTATGACAAGATTATTAATCTAGAAAACAATGAAACAGATTTAATATTAGGGAATCCAAATCACTATGTCAAAAAAAGGTCGTTGAACAAAAAGGCGGGAAATATTTTTAACACCAAAGAGATTTTGTGACTGTTATTAAAAAAAATAACACACCTAGGTACTCCTTTATTTATTCAGACCAAAAAATATAGACTGAATCTGTTGCACAAAAAAATGAGGTAGGTAATTTTTTTCTTTTTTTCACGATCTGACGTTACATTAATATTTCTTATGTTCTTTTAGTGAATGTTTTTTATTACACATTATACTACTACCAACGTATTTTTAAACACAGCTTAAATATAAGCGCGTTATGCCATCCGTTGCATTCATTTAAAATTTTGAAAACAGGAAATCAAAGCAAGGTCGGGATCATACGAAACAGGCTATTTGCATACAAAAGCCAACGACTCAGAAGGTACCTCCTTACCTGCCCATTTTAAATCGTATTCTTTATTTACAATTCAAATTTTCACGTATGAATTTATAATTTTGAATTAGGTATAGGTAGGTAACCAACGCAATGTCGAAGACAAAAGGTGTGTATTCATTGTTGAATAATACTTTTAAAAGTATAATATCTACTGTGGCCTGTATTTTTTTTAAATTTCGCATTATTTTACTTTTTTTTATTATTTTAACTGGCCGGGGAGAGAACACTTGACTCTAGCAATATATTCTTTTTTCAAAAAGTATTTTCGAATTTAAACTTTTCGTTATATAAATTAAAGCATAGTATTTTTGAAAGATCTATCCTGAATAACGCCCCGGGATTGACCATAAATTAAAAAAAAACCTTGGAAGTTTGGGACATTAATATAAGTAGGAAGATAGTAAACGAAGCGAAACTGCTATTTTTCTAGTTGACTTTATAAGCTTAAGAAATTACTAGAAACATTAATTATTTTTACGTTACAAAGGAGGAAATCAGCGATCAATATTTTAGTGTGTTATTAAAAGAGTAATATTAAAATTTCATATTTTAATCAATTTTTAAAATAATTAATAAAAACCAATAGCAACGCTAATATTTATTTATTTATTATTTATGATACTACGCCATAGCTATTGAATGGTGATTTTCTCATTCATTCTTAATGCTTTCTAAATATTTTTTAATTAACAGAGCGTTTCCCTAGTCACCTTTCTATTCAATGAAGTAATTGAATTGTGTTTATTATAACAGACTCACGGAATAAATATTTAAATAATCCTATTTCTATATTATTTATCAATAAAACAATGACCATGAAAAATAAACCAAAGTATAAAAAAAAAAAAAAAAAAATTTATTCTTTGCGTTAAAATATGGCTTCAGAATTAAAAATAAATAGGTAAGTAGCTTTTACTGCTTGGATTCTCATAAAGGTAAATAAAAGTTTAGATAGTAATCTCAAACCGCTGCTTGAGTCCAACAGATTCTAAACTCAAACATAGATAAATAAAAAAAAAAAATAACCGGCACATCTAATTGGCCGGCTGTACGAGTCCAATAATCATGGCTTCTATTTTTTTCTAACTCCATTGTTACCGGACGATGACAGCGCGCCAATTTGAGCGAACAGCTGCTACCATTATTTGAACTTGGAACGCAAAAAACTGACTACATAATTTACCGCTCGCCAAATGGTGGGGTCTACACATTCTAATTCTAAACTGCGACCTCGACCAATAGCGGCCGAGGACGAGCCAACATGGCGGCCGTGGGAACCGGTTAATGGGCCGCTGGAATTTAGAATAGTATTTTTTATTAATGCGTTCGTTACGTTCGAGAACTATTGTTGTTGTTTTTTTTTTCAATTTGTTTTGTGGGCAACGTCGAATTAGTTCGTAGGGTCTTTTGTAGATCACCTGCGTTCTGGGTTTGTAATTATACTGCCTATTAGATGCAACAATATATTTTTTGTACGTATGTTGGTTGTGCTTACGTTGTAGGTAACGTCAAATTTTTATTACCATGAAAGACTAAAAAATTAAATAGGTACTAATTTATAACCATCTGCTATTAATTAATGGGTAATTTTACTACTATCATAATTTTTTATTGATTATTTTAACCACACATAACTTTTAAGTACCAATGTTTAAGAATAAAATTCGTATGTACATTACAGGTAGGTGCGCTAGAGGTTAGCTCGTTAAAGGAATATAAAATAACCTTTAATAAAATCTTCCTTCAACGGTTTTTATAAAATTAATAGATACTAATGCCGTCATGAAACGCCGATAAAAACTAAGCAAATTATATTTAATCTATTTAAAACTAACCAGGAAGTTTATTATATATGGTTTTGTTTATAGTTATAAGAGAATAAAAAACCTATACTCCACACCTGCGTAATGGCCGTCTTAATTTTCCTTATTTGAACGATAATTATTCTTTGGTAGGTGCAAAACTCGCCAGTAACTTAAGCCAGTTTATTGGTCACGCGAAAACCGACTTAGATGCAAATTTAGACTGATTTAATAACCACCTCCTACTTAACCGCAGTTTTACTTACTTTGTTTTTACAACTTACCTTTAAATTTTGCTGCTCACTGTAAAAAGTAAATTATTCTTATGTTTAGTTTAAATCTGTTCAGTAGGTTTCGAGTAGTCATAATAATATTGCCACAGCTAAAAAAAGAAATTGGTATAAATAGGTGCATAGAATAAGTTGTATTTACTCGTAGATAAAAATTAAGAAACAAATTTTTTATTTTTTCATTGGAAAAACATAAACACAGACAATGTTATTAACATCTGAGGGATAATTTTATGAAAACTTAAAAAGACAGATACATAATTTCATCAAAAATGCTCCACAAAAATAATTGTAGAAAAACCTAAATGGATGAGTATTACCTATAAATGCAACTCACCTTGGCAAGTGAAACTATTGGACACAATTTACCTTCATAATAGCAACCACGATTCACTATTAAAAATTAAAAAAATATACTTCTAAGTACCTTCCTACCTAATAAATATTATACGCCGTCTGCCATTTTTAAATAAGTGAAAATTTGAGAGCAAAATTAAACAGGTACACAAAAGCCAAAGATCTCGTATTCATCCATAATAAGATTAATAACTCACTTAACAACCTCTTTTCATAATTTCACGAATATTTTAATTACTACCCTTCATTATATTTTAATGACTCCGAACAGAACGGGCGAGTGAACTAGAGAACACAAAAATCAAACTACCGTCAAAAACGAAAGCTTAACTTTGAGCTTTTAAAAATATCCAGTCGGTTGGAGATGTACGGAGCTAATTTTAAATTAATTGAAATACGGATTACCTCCACGTTAATATTTAATTTAACGCTTCATTTGTATATTTTTCATTTTCGAATTCAAATTAAATACCCCGTTGGATTAATACGCCTGGTTCTCGATTTAACTACCGCCAAACGGAAAACGTCATGGATTCAATTTTATAATTATTAGTTGGTACTTAATGTTATAATTACAAGTCGTGAAAGAATGTTAAGTGTGATTAGGGTTATTACAAGTAACTTACTGTTCTACTAGATTTTATCTCTTACAATTTATCTAAATAAAAGTTATAACCACTATTTAAGGCATACACGAAAGTATAGGTAAACGCATTGCACATGAAAACCTTGCATATACCTTTAAATAAGCAAATCCTTTTTTTATATCTGACATTTTAAAGTAAGTGAAAATTTTCAAAAACCGATCTAATGTCAAAAAGCTTTTTTTTCATCTGAAGAACTAACAGGGAACTTAACAAAAGTCAAAAATTGAACAGTATAAGTTTACATTAAAAACTAAAAATAATGACATTACAACATAACACTAAAATTAGTCATTACTCATAATTTTTTTAGAATCCCTCTGTCCGGATATCCGGATGAGAACACTTACAAGAATTATTATATAGTATCCGGAATCCGGAATCTACCATATCATACCAAGTCGTATATACTCGTACTGAAGAACTCTCCTCCCATCAAGTTATATAAAAGGCTTAAAAGCATGGCTGATGAGTTGTCAACACAGGCTGTTGAACGCTTAAGTACTCACGATGATTTAATGTAACACTCGGTTTATTATTTAAATGTTACGTTTCTAATCTCTGCGTTAATAAAAATTTATTGCGTTGACGCATTGGTAATAGACTAGAAGCATGGGTTTAGTTTAGTATGAAGAGGTATAAACGTAGTTTCTGTAACATTTTAAATTAGGTAGTGGTGATATATTTTTCACGTTTTTGGTTTTAGGTAGTTACTAGTTTATTCCACGTGTGTCTAGTTTGGCAGAACTTTTGATAAATCTAGGAAAATCCGGTGTAGTTTTTGATATCAATTTAGAGAGGAAAATATTAACTGCACCAGAATTAACAATACCAGACTAAAAGATTCAATGCTTGCAAAAAAGAAAATATCTACACTTTCATAATATATCTATACACTGGTAGAAAATACATAAGAAATAAAAGTTATTTCGCCTAACCTAATCTTTACATTACAAAAAAAAATCCTATTCACCCCCACTCACGTACGCATTGGATACAGTTCACTGAATTTACATCAAAAGAATCCTCCACATCACTGACATCTCGAAGCAACAAAACCCGTCGTCCTCTATCGCCAACAAAACGCACTTTGGCGTTAAAAAACTGTGCGTTAGGGCGGCGACTCGTCACAGGAGCTAATTTCGTGCTACACCGTGTCTTTCTTAGCGTGGTGCCACTTGTGCCAAATCAAACAACACGAGATAAAGGCACCGCGACTGACAGTGAAGCAAAGTTGTGTTTCTGTGAGTTTTACCGCTCTTCAGCCCACACATAGGCGGTGCTTGCGAAACTCACGGAAAAAATTATGCGGTCTTTCTAAGTTTTTTAACGCAGTTTTTTTATGATTAGATCGTTAGAGGGACGGTGCAGGGTTTTTAAAAAATTCGAAAAAATGTTGTTGCTACTCTATCTTAAATTAAATTAAACTAATATTATAATGAGGTAATATTTTTTTGTTTGTTTGTTTGTTTGTATTGAATAGGCTCAATAACTACTGGACCGATTTCAAAAATTCTTTCACCATTATGAATGTACATCTTTCCAAAGTAACATAGGCTATATTTTATTTTGAAAAAAATTAGGGATCCTTGCGAAAACTTCAATAACATAAACCACCGTCGATAAAAATCACTATTGAAATACCTTAAATCGCGTGCGCCGCATTAACTATTGATGATGGAGCAAAATAATGTACTACGATTTTGTAGACCACATTATTATCTACAGAAAAGTCCGCGGTAGGGTATATCTAAGTATTATAGTTGCGCCAATATAAAGACTTTTATAGTTTAACTAGTTGTATATAAATTCTAAAATCATTTAAGTATAACAAAAAATTTAGTAATACAATTTTTTGACGTTGCAATGATTTTGAAAGGTGAAATGACGCTAGTGAAATAACAATGAAATTTTATCCTGGCTTTTATCCTCCTGTACCTGTGTATTTAACAATTAAATTTTATTTATGAATTAATTGGATATTTATAGTGATAATTATAAATTTTATTACGCCTTCGTTAAACAAAGATCTGATAAAAATGACCGTTGAAAGAGAAATTTAGATTTATCACCTTTAAATTTTAAGTAAATACTCCCTACTTAATTTAACGTCTACATTATAATTGCTGGAAAGTCTGTCTTTAACTTTTTTATCTATTTAAAATACAGTCAAGCGTGAGTCGGATTTTTAAACAGGAGCTCCCTGAATTTATTATAAGCGATAATAATCATATTTGGTCTGTAACCTCTTTAGTTTTTTTACATTTAATTTTTCTATTTATAAAACATTTTGTATAGCTACATAAAGATAGATGTTATGTAAAAGTTGGTTGCAAATTCAGACAACGCAGGTCTTAGTAATAATATCTTTTAGTACCTTTTGTGTAAGGAACCCTAAAAGGTCCCTGTTACAGTTATAAGGGATCCTACGAGTCATGAGACTAGAAGGCGATTTGTCACAAATGACATTTATGTGACAGATAAAGTATAGTTTATTCACAAGTCTTGAGTGTTTGATGTCGTAATTATTACGCTCAAGCCACTTACGTAAATAGAGCCTATAATTTTATTTACAAAACGTAAAAAATGATAAATAAGTACAATTTATTTTACCGTTGGTGGTGAATTTGTATTCGTGGACGACGTAATTGGATTCGATCGTTAGTCGGTTAAGACAATTAAATATAAATAATTTTAAAATGGTTTGCCATAAAGGAACATTAAAAAAAAATAACAATGAAAAGGAGCCTTATTAAAGTAAAAATTACTTAATAAACATTTACTAATGCCAATTCTACATCAATCGGTATAACAGAGTTCTGAATTCTAATTAAAATAAATGTAGGATTTTACTAAAATGTGTATAAACAAGTAATTTCCGTAATGGAAAACTAACAAACACACCAACCTAAAGTAATATTATTTAATTAGCCCTTATCTTAATAAATAACTGTTAGTAAAGACGGAAACTGTAGCCATTAGTAAACAAATTTGATAAGGAATAAGAGCTGGTAACAACAATCATAATTATTAAAATATTCAATGTTGCCATTCTAAAAGAGAATTCGCATATATGTTATGATAGTTAGATAAACTAATAAAAAAAACTTATCCAAGAATAGGACATAGAATAGGTCTTATACCAATTGTGGGTTAACCTGGGATAATATGGGCATTTATAACGTTTATGGCTAAATCAGACGTCAACAGTTAAATGCATTAGATTAGCACTTAAAAAAAACCTGGACCTTGATTACAATACCTTCCTCTTATTGGGTAGATCCTTTTAATATGAATCCAATATCTATTGTAAAACCACTTTCTGCAAGCGAAGCCGTGGGTGTCGTCTAGTTAGGTAATAAGGAAGACCATCTGACGTTTGATTAGGCCATTCTTGAATGTCTTCTCGATTACAGTGACATAGGCAATTTTTCTTTATTGCCTGAAGGGCTAACCAACGAATCTAAAGGGATATCTGATGGAAATTCAAAAGTAAATGTGGTAACTTTTTCCAGTAGGTACTTACATTGTTGTGTTGTTGACAGAGTCCGGCATCAGAATCAGACAGCAGTTCAGTGTCGGGGGCGAAGAGTCCAGCTGGAGGTCCTCCGTTGCTGCAGCATCTACTCCATCTTCAGCTGCAGCAAGGACAGAACCCTCAGGCTATTGCACAGGTACCCACGCAGCTCAACCATGTCTGATTTATTGGAGACAAGGTGGAAGTCGTATTAGATTTTGTGGTTCAGTCTAGTGAAAAAATTATTAGTAACAAATTTTTGAATTCGTAGGATTTGAGAGATTTAAAGACAGTGATTAATTTTGTAAGCATTGCAGTTACAATACAGATAAATAAATATGCTCAATGAATCTTATAGGAATAGGTATTCGTTATGATGAACTGGATGTAGTTGTTAAGATTTGCTGGGTGCTTTTTTCTGTTGAAAAAACATGTAGGTAACCTTTTTAAAAAAAATAAACCGCTTGAAAGTTAAAAATCTAATTAAAATTTTAGACATACATAATGTAAATCCAAAGCCAACTTAAATTTTAAATCTTTAATAATCCAGCTTTCTTCAAAACAAAAACCCAGTAAAGTAACAGCTAAATCCAGCAGTCCAAAGCGACTAGTGTATAGTACAAAGGTTGCTATGACAGCAGGCATACACGGAGATATGTGTGCAGTTCCAGCAGATGCTAGCGGCGTTGGCGGCACTAGGGACCGCGCCGGCGCTCTCCCAGGCTTGGATGATCCAGCGGTTGGCGCAGCCCAGGCCTCCACTCGACAGGTAACATCTGCAACCCGTAACCTAACACCTGTAAACAATTATATAACCATGAATACCACGCATGCCGTTTGAAAAATGGGTTCATTTAATAGAGAGAATTTTGGATTCTTAACATTAAGATTTTTGTTCTCAGTCAGTGTGTCATCTTTTGTGCCTGTTTTTGTGTTAGTACTTAGTAGCATAATTTTTAATACACACGTATTGCACGAGACTCAGGATCCTGGGGTCAAATTCTCTGAGCACAAAACCGAAAATTCTAGTGTCAAGGAACAAGTGTGTAGCCTTAAAAAAACAAATAACTTTACACAATCAAAGTCTCATACTAAGATTTCCTTTGTTAGGCGTGACTAACTGATGACAAAAGTAAAAACAGAATTAGACGCTGAAAATTGTGCCTAGAATTCTTTGAAGCAGTCCAATGGTATTCGTTGCAAAGCTTTGAGAATTTTATGGTTAAATGTGTCTGTTTCTTACGATGATTTTCTTCAGTAAACCAGTGATTTTTTTTTCCAATACGCACGTAATTAAAAAAAAAGAAAATGCCAGTATATTTCGATGTCTAAACCACCTGTACACCACCAAGATCCAAACCAATGAGTTATCTTTCATGATAACTTATTCAATAACTGGTTATTCCAAGGTTCCAATTGTTACAAGATTTTCGTTTGTATTACGTGTCTGCGTTGTTAGAACAATAGGCTATTACCATAGATGCATCTTCCGTGTTATCAGCATCCTTGACATTATACGTACATCGTATATCGAAATGCTAGACGACTATAGTTATTACGTTATACGTTGTTTGTCTCTTTTCACGATCTATTAAAGTATTAACGTCACACAGATAGATTGGATCTCTTCTTACGTAGAGAGATTAAATATTTAAGTAGGTCTCTGATTATGATTATGAAATATTAATAGTAAAGAACTATCTATTATGAATTATTAGTAAAGAACTATCTCAGGCAGGTCTTCTTCCGAACAAAAAAACATATGAAAATACAAAAAAAAATATCTCATTCTTGTACTTCTTACTCAAATCAAACTTTCGTTTTAAGAATCAATACTGCACTTAACGAAAGTTACGTAGGTATTTAATATATCTCATTTTGCATCGAGATTAAAAATTAGAAGTCCAGAGTTGAAAGCCTACTCCTTATGTATAAAATTAATCAACGAGTAAGTTCACTCAATAATAAATTATAAGATTATACTTAACCACCAATCCACCATTTAACTTAATAGATTCAATTAAAACTTAATTAATTAGAAGCAAATTAAAAAATATGATTGCTCATTTTATTGCATCAGTATTCATTGTATATCCTAGTTGCGAATAATCCTTCGTAATTAACCTTTAGCTCATTTTACATCATTTGTACTTCAGACAAATCGTGTTATTCAATTCGTAACGCTGACTTGACTGCCAATACGTCTACGGCTGGGTTGTGATTTTTTACTGGCTTCAAATAACATGTAGTATAGACTCCATACTATATTTTCAGCAAAGAAAACTAATTAAATTAATGAAAGTCAGAAAAATAGAAGTGGTGATGAACGTTATACTAAAACTAAGGGTACTGACGAAGCAATAAAGAATAATTGACATAATTTGATTGTTACTTATTGTTTATATTTATAAAAAGTAAATTAATGCTGAAATTCGAATAGACTTACATAATATCAATTAAAAAGCAGACGTGAATTCCTCAAACGATGTCTATGAAATAAAACATAAACTGTATGCACAAAAAGAGCTTAATATTCGTAAAGTTGATGAGCAGATAAAAAAGAAACAGCTACAGAAAATAACATAAATAATTATAGCAAGAATTTCTGCGAAATAAACACGGAAATATGTTCAGATTTACACACTCGATTATACAAGTCAAGCCCCATTAAATTTGATTAACTCTTTCATAATATTTCTAACATAACGATAGCATAAACATCTATTTACATTTCAAATGTAAAAAGAGCAAATATTACAGATGTAACTAAAATATTGGCTATTAATATACAAGACGTAAATGATAAGTGGGCTTATTACACTGATGTCAGAAATCATTTCATGGTCCCTCATATATCGTTTTTCCGCGATGCATTCTGAATTAAAGCGGCAGCGAACGCAAACCACTCTAAAATAACGAATCAATCTAATGATTGCACATCGCTCCATCATTAACACATCATTGATTTTTCCAAATTGATAGCCATTTCAAAGCTATTGATATTTGTAGTGCTTGTTTGTGCATGAGATGTTCGGATTTTTTGCCCTCGTTGTTATTCAATATTATTTTTGCTGAACTTGTTATTATTATTGCGTATGTAAAATAAGTTTTGGTTTATGTGAAACGCTATAACCTTAGAAATTACTGCAGGGATTTTTATGCGAATGTTATCAGTAGATAAAGATTTTTGTAGATCGTTATATACTGCGGAATATAAAGCAAAATCCATAATATAAAATACGTATCATAAAGACACATTTTGGGTACGATTACTGTTTGTGAACGTTAAGTGTTACAAAGTCAATTTCACTTTAGTAATCAGAAGATCTCTCAATGAGTACAATTTCACATAACAATAACAAATCGTATTGTTTTAAACAGATACCAGGCCATGAATTAAACGAGACAAATTTCTAATATTTCAACAAAACGCAAAATAACCGAAGATACTTGAAAACCGTTCAAGACAACAGTTTACAAGACTGTAGCTAGGTCAACAAGATTTATAACGATGACGGTACACAAAATTGTAGATACCGACCGTTCAAAATATAAATTATTCGTTACCGTTCTAATGGCATTGAACAGTTTAAATCAGGGGTTTCAACCTTTTAAGATAACATCACACCAAACAATTACTTTTTATTTTATTGAACACCATGGTCCTCAAAATTTCCGTTATTTACATCTTAAGTCTTTTTTCGTCCGCTACATTTGACCTATTCCTCAATGTTAATCTATATTTTAAGTGCTTCGTCTTCTTTTCCGTGCTATATTTCACCGATTCTCCAAAGATCTTTATAAGTGTAATACAATTTTAGTAGAACCCTGATGACAATTCCACGGAACCTCTAAGTTCCACGAACGCAGTTTGACTCACAAGGCAAATATCAACCTATCTGAAACTTTTGATGTATCTTCTAGTGTATAATTTACCCGTAAGTTCGTTCAGTTGGTCGTTTAGTATAATTTTCACCACTTACACCTATTACATGAGCGCCAATGTTACTTGCCTCGAGTGTGACTTGAATGGAAATTAATGTAATCGTCTGTTTTACATTTAAACAATAGTTAACGTCATGTAGTAAACAAGTATTGGCAGTAACCGTTTCCTGAAAACTATTTTTAAAAGCCATAACCGTTTGTAGCTGTACTTTTGCTTAAGAAAGTCGTTGATTTTCAATGATTATAGTTTATTTATCAACCTGTTATTCCTACTTTTTATACCTCTGAAATTATGGTAAAAATTCCGAAATAGTAGCAGAAAAAAAATATGTATTAACACATGTGCACCGGAAAAAAAATTGTTTGAATTATTTTAACAGTTAAGGCCGTTTCATAAAGATCAAAGATATAAATATGAATAAATAAAAGTTGATGGTATAGACATTAAAGATAATATAAATTATTATTGATACATGTCTTACATTATTAAAGTACTTGGTATTATAAAATGCACAGTACTCAAAGATTAAACCGTTTGATGGACGACTGATAATAATGGCTCAAGGAAATACCCTAATTCTACTGCTTACCTTATCAAACATGATACTGCTATTACATTAAATAACTCTTCAGCAGTTAAAAGACATTACCTGTGCATTGCAGAAGAAATTAAGTTCTATCACGTTGATATAAGGATATAATATCGAACAAAGCTCGAGGCTACATATGTAAACGTCTATGTTACCTATAAATAAAGATGGATCCTTGAGACGTGAAGTGAATCGTTACTCAATACGGAACTAGTTTTGATTCGCGGTTTTGCTTTACAAGTGTAACCGGTTTGGACCAGTTTCATCAGGCATAGGTGAACTTGATAGGACAAGCACATATAATCGTAGATATCTCAGCCTCTTAATAAATACGTGTAAAATTATCTACCGCAAAGATTCTGACTTGTTCTGTTGATGTATTTGTAGGATTGGTGTATGTTTCATTTAGTATCTGGAAGATCCAGCTTAGCTTAGTAAAATAACACTTCTACCTATCGTTGAGTTATATATAACACATTATAGACATTACTGTATTTAATTATGTTATACTAAAAGCTTGGATAACATATACCATAAGACCAAAAGATGGCAGTACCTACATAAAATATACTTTTTGAAACTGCATGAGGACTTATTTTTCTGTAAAAAAACCATGAAAATTTTTAGTGCCGTTGCATTTGTTTATAATAGTAGACTAGAATTAATATAACAATAAATGATTACAACAGTACCCATAATTTAAAACCTTAAGAACTAATTGAATAATTAAAACCCAGATGATTAGAACTACAATTCACTTCTTACAAATTACCTTAATCTACATTTATATACAATAGCAACGTGAAGCAATAACAATCGCAAAAGCCAGACAGACAGTTTCATTAGAATTTTTCTCAGTTTTAACGAGTTGTCAACCTTCAGGTGGCTATTCGGAGCGAATCCAATATGCGAGGTTGGAATTTTATGTAGCCCGCGTTCCAATACCGAGGCGAATTTTATGAATATTCGATTAATGGAGGTTGTATTTACTTTTGAAATATTGGATGCCTTTGCCGAAGATTCGAGACAAATTTCATGCATTCAATATTTTGAAGAACTTGATTGAAGCATAGACTGTCTCTATTAACTTGGAAATATGCTAAAAGGCGTTGCTGCTTAATAAATATTGTAATTTCATACCTATTTTACTGAAAACTTATTAATATTAATGTCTTTATAAAATTGTAGAAGCAAGGTTAAATGAAACGTAAATTAATTCTATTTGGATAATTACTGGATTGTAAACAGGCTTTTGATTGCATTACCAATTGTGAATACTCTAAAATTGCCAGTTCGATATGTTTCTGTGTCACTTATTGGTTTTTATTTACAAATTGCATAACTATTTGTTTATAAGACTAAATAGTTTTCGTATTTTGTCGAAGGTGTATCGGGGATTTGAGTTGGAGTGTCACAAGGTTGAATACTTAGGCCAATTTGAAATTTAAATGTCTTTACTTTGGAATCTGTATTGTTTAGTTCGCAACTGGGTCAGTAATTAGAATGACAGTGATTTTACTTTAGGCATAACGTTTTAGGTCACGTTATCGAAACAAAGTATTATTCAAATATCTATTTCGTCTTACAAACTAATAAATCCTCCTTTTGCGGGGCTACTGGAAGAGATATCGATTCGAAATAAGTAGTTCCCATGTACATAATTATCTTTGTAAACTGTCTCTGTATTTTCTTTCCGGTGTGCATAAATGTTAAATAAATAAATAAATAAGCGGACTTAACGATCCTCAAAAATTTAAAGATATTTTTACATAACTACATTACAGATAGTCTTTATCAGTATCTGAACCTATGATTCTTTCTAATGATAAACAATACCTATATGACCGGCTTTATAAAAGATAAATCCGTTTTTAAACGTAAATAAACCAAGCTCCAATGAGAGAAAAAAGCCAAATAAACTCTTGGCAGTCTTTTTTTTAAAAACAACCCATTTTTCAATTCTTAAGAATATTAACGTACCAAATTCTTGTTGATATTTTAACAAACAGAAGGTATTTTAATATAGTTTACGTTAAATGACGTGCCTAATTTAATTTGTATCGGTAGGTACATTAGTTCATTGTTTACAAAATACTTGTATTAGTTACACCTAGTTTTAATTTAGTCACTGTCGTCATTTCACAATTCACACGCCATTAACTCAAGTATGTAGATAGAAATCTAATCAACATTTATTTATTAGAAAGTGGCTACTATTTTTGTTTAAAGTAAATTTTAAATATGTTGTATAAACAATTTAATGTAGGAGTCAAAAATATTTTATCTATTTTTTTTGAATAACTGCAACACTTATAGCGAATCATATACTAAAAAATACCGGTAATTTAATAAGGAATACCTACTGTAAAATAAGTATAAAGTAGGTTAACTCTATAATTGATTCAATAATAGAAAATAGTTCACTAAAAACTACTAATAAAATCAGGTTGTATTGGTACTAGGTACTTATGCAGTGTATACCTAACCTTGATAACATAAGTCTAAGACCAAACGGAAACCTAACACTGAGTCAGTAATGCAATGATCTTGAAATCTAGGTAATTAGCAACCTAAAAACCAGTATCCTAGATCAAAATAGCTATAACGACAAGACTGTGATAATGACAATGTTTTTAGTTAATTTGCAGCATAGATATGCACTATAAATCATGAAATAGAAAATAGACAACCTTTAAATCTGTTAATCTCGTTTATTTTCCAGTTTTATTGGCGATTAATGTCTAGTTACCAGTTGTGACGATTTTATGGTTAACCTTTCACGTTTTGATAACTTTATTTTAAATCTAGCCAATCGCTTCGGCTTTGCACGAGTATAATGAGGATATTGTTTTTAAACCATTTATAGATTACCTTGTAGTTTAGTAGCGACCCTGTTAGTAGCGAGGATTCCCGGGTTCGATTCCCGGCTGGGGCAGATATTTATGTGACAGATAAATGTTTGTTCTCGGGTCATGGGTGTTCGTGATGTGTTATATGTATTGTCCATGCCACCCAACACTAACACACTGATACCCCTGCAGTAGGATTCCCTGTGTCACAGGTGGCATCGACAACACAAATAACACATCATTAACCCATGATCCGAGAACAAACATTTATCTGTCACATAAATATCTGCCCTGGCCGGGAATCGAACCCTGGATCCCTCGCTTCACAGGCAGGGTCACTACCAACTAGGCTACGGCATGTATACATGCTCAAAAAAGAAGGGTAAAAAGAGCTTTCTTACAGCAAAAACTAAAGCTATCCATCAACAAAAGCATCAACACAAGATAATCGATAGCCGCAATAGTTCAATACTCGACGTAAACGATATGGTAGACGCATAATGAATTATCAACCAAACTAATAGAATAGACATGCGTGTCAGTTAACACGTCATATCAGCTGAATACTGCTCTAAGAAGCGAAGAGACAATCGTCTTTTGTTACTGTGGAGGTAACGACAGACGGGACTATTGATGTTGCTGTGCTATTGGAACTTCGTACTACGAGTATTGAGGACAGATCGAATGGGACGTCATTCGCTTTGATTTCGTTCTTGCCGCGAAATGAGCTTGCGTCTGAGTTGCTTCCGGAGTAGGTAGTCGGGTCTTAAATGTTTCTTGATTAATTTTTGAAGAATTTTTGCTGTTTACATGTTATGATTGAATTATTACAAATACAAATTATTAGTTATGGCATCCAAAATTTAACCATTCGGTATTATACCTCTATACAAAGTGTTCTTAGCCTGGGGGTAATTACCCCCGTGGGGGTAAATGAGATATTTTACGGGGGTAACAATGGACCTAATTATTAGGATCGAGAGAAGATATAGAAAGTAACTTGTATTGTTTGTTTTGATGGCATTTTAAAGACGGGGTAAAATCAGTTCTCATAGGACACAGGGGCAACGATATTGTAAAGGTTGGGAACCACTGCTCTGTACTGTACCAAACATAATTTTATATGCTTCTTATACAATTTGAAGGTTGTGTTTTAATCGGATTGGAAGACAATGTCAGTAGAAAAACAAGCCAAGTACGAGTCGGACTCGCGCACGTAGGGTTCCGTACCATCATCTATAAAAGAAAATCACGTTTGTTGTGATACTATGAAAAAATACGAAAAAACACGTTTATTGTATGGGGACCCCCTTAATATTTTATTTTTTTTATTTTTAGCATTTGTTGTTACGATTATAGCGGCAATAGAAATACATAATTTGTGAAAATTTCACCTTTCTAGCTATCACGGTTTATGAGATACAGCCTGCTGATAGACAAACAGATAGCGAAAGCTTAGTAATAGGGTCCCATTTTTTATATTAGATACCTTTTAGATGTAAAACCCTAAAAATGTTTGTGTGATATATATTACAGTTACAATATTGGATAAATTGTGTAAGTTATATTTCCATAACGCATTCGATTTCAATTCTGAAACACGACGCCTTTTGTTGGCTGTTTAACACGGTTACAGTCGTGTATTATAACTACAATATATTGGAGATTCCAACTACAATGTAGAATTCAAAAGAGACGAACCATTTTCGACTTACTCATGTAGAATATCGTACAATATCTATACTAACAATATAAAGCTGAAAAGTTTGTTTGAACGCGCTAATCTCAGGAACTACTGGACCGATTTGATAAATTCTTTTAGTGTAAGATAGTCCACATAACGAGGAAGTTATAGGCTATATAACATTACGCTTAGATGAATAGGAGAGGAGCAGCAAAAAAAAAATATTGCGAAAATACGAAAATTACGCGGGCGGAGCACGTAACTCTAATATTAACGCAACTCTAATTAAAAAAAATGGCACTAGTTTAACGCGGCGGTAATTTATTTCGATTTTGGTCAATAAAATTGATGACATTGGCAGTAAAGTTTGGGCAGTAAAATAAATGAAAACGATCAGTAATAAATATATTTTTCGGCAGTAAAATAATTAAATGGGCAGTTAATAGTGGGCAGTTATAAAGTTGCAATTGGTCGGTAACTTGTGAGCAGCAACCTGAGGGCAGTAACTCGTAGGGTTAAAATAAAGATTTAATAGGGCAAACGAAATTTAAACCTAACCCTTACCTAACACACCTTCACATTTTAGTGTTCTTCGTCAAATAACGCGTTTTTTACTTAACTTTTTGGTATGCCATTTTATAAGTTTTACTGCCCACTTAATTGAAGTCTACACGATTATCATTATTGTATAATTGGATTATGTTACAGATGTCGTCGGAAAGCCTCTGACGCGGGTTTTCTCCTTCCGAACGAATAAAATCATACCAACCTAACCTAACCAAACCAAAGACCATTAAAAATGAGATTTTTGTCAAATTCTTATCATTATTTAAAAATATTAATTTAACTGCCCACATTAACTGCTTATAATAACTGCCCAATGTAACTGGCCAATTTGTTTTAAATTACTGCTCATGTATTACTGCCCAATTACTTATTGAACTGCTCCTTTTATGATAAAATTACCGCCACTTTGTATTTTTAGTACTGCTCATGTTTTACTGCCACACTTTTTATTTTACTGCCCAAAAAATATTTTACTGCCCAACTCATTATTTCCACTGCTCAATGTAACTGCCGGGATTTTTAAGTTACTGACCACTTTAATTAGTGCCAAAAAAAATTACATGTGTATAAGAAACTAACTATAACTTGCTTTGCTACAATACTTTACTGGAAGACTGTGCATAACATGAAAATGTATGATCTCCGTTTGTAAAACTGCGTACTAAAAAAAACAAGTTGAAAAAAATAGTCTTCATTAGTTTTCAATCTTGACCTTACACAACTTACAACAATTCTTTACAAAAGGCACTTTTGAATAATAAAACAAAATAGTTTTAATTTATGTTTTTCATAATTTATAGATAACAAACACTAGTGCATCTGTTAAAATATGCTTTTCTGAGAAATGACTCAATGCCGAAATGTGGTGTCGACGAAAGGTCAATCAAAACAGCTGTTTTTTTGTTTTCGGTCAATCACCCCTTGTTACGCGGTGGGTTAACAAAAAAATTATTGTGCCAGACCCAGATAAGCAAATATTAGCGATGATAACGAATGATATGAAAGGACAAGTCAAATTTGTTTAAATAGTGTTGACACTAACGAATACTATTGTGCGAATAAATACTAAATTTTGAAACTGTTTGCATTATTAGGTAAACGAAAGTAAAAGTAAAAAGTAGCCTAAGTTACTCCTTATTACATCAGCTATCTGCCAGTGAAAGTCCCGTCAAAATCGGTCTAGCCGTTCCGGAGATTAGTCGGAACAAACAGACAGTCCGACAGACAGACAAAAAAAATTTGGTACGTGTAGGTACCGTGTATTCATACGTATGCATTAAGTAAAAAGCGGTTATTTTAATATTAGAAACAGACATTTAAATTATATTTATACCTCGTTTTTTTCGTCGTGATTTAAAAGGTGAACAATCTTGGTACAACTTTTATTTATTTCATTAATAAAAAAAATATTTAGAAGTATACAAAAAATTATTTTAACATTAAATTACTGTTGATTCTTTATTTTTTTTTATTTGTGTCTGTCTTATTTTTAAATTAAGACACTGTAAGATTGTTTACTTTTTATATCACGACGAAAAAAACGAGGTATAGTTGTATAGATATAGAAGATAAAGATTAGTATTTAATGGCTAATAGTGTTGGTACCCCCAGGTTGCCGGACGTGGGTGACAAAGTGACGGCAGCCAGCTCGTCTCCCAGCCTCACGGAACAGCCCCTGGACCTGAGCGCCAAGTCTACCTCCAGCACTAGCGGTACTCCACCTCCTGATGCCAAGAGTCTGGAGAATTCTAGGTGAGTCTCATGACAGATAGTACTTATCGTAAGGATATTATACAACATTTAAATCTATTGATGACCCCGTAGCCTAGTTGGTGAAGACCCCGTAGCCTAGTTGGTAGTCCGGAGTTCGATTCCCAGCCGGGGCAAATAATTATGTGATAGATAAGTGTTTGTTCTCGGGTCATGGTTGTTAGTTATGTGTGATTTGTGTTATCCATGTCACCCGCGACACAGCGAATCCTACTGCGGGGTGTGAGTGTGTTAGCGTTTATCAAAATCAATTGCTGTTCGTTAGTCTCACAAAAACTCGAGAAAAGCTGGACCGACTTAGCTAATTTTGCTTTTAAAATATTTGTGGAAGTCCAGGGAAGGTTTAAAAGATGAAAAAAAGTACAGCTTATTTTATTGATTCTGAGGCAGTATAAAGTTTGTCAGGTCAGCTAGTCATTGATAAAACTTTAATATACCTTTATTTAAATAACTTAATTTTAATCGAATATTTAATTGTTAGAAAGTCAACAATGCAAAAACGTAATTACGTAATAACACTAGAGAACAAATTTTTAACTACCGTACTATGCGGACGAAAATTTTTGTTGTAAAAAGTGTTGAAATGTCTACATTTGTACGACTTCAAAAAAAAACGAATAATTCCAAATTCAAATTGGAGTCACATTTGGTACCTACCTATATTTTATTACAAAATTTTACTTAACTTTGGACATTAAAATAAACAGGTTAGTTATTTTATTAATGATAAGAAAATAGCAAACTGCTGAAACCGTGTTAAGAAATATTATTACTTAAATTAGATTAGGTCTGTTGGTATTTAAAATTAATGAAACTCCGTTACATTAAATTATAACCAGTTAATTAAATTCATTTCAAATAATCTAATAATACTCAATCAAAAAATTCCATTTCATTCGTGATGATTGCATTTTATATAGGTTAGTCATTAATATTTTTACTGCGCATTAATTAGTTTAAAGTAAGCTTTTTAATTTGGAGACTATTAAAATACTACATAAAAATGTATATTTAATAATAATTAACCCTTCAGGTTTTTTTTGCTCAATCGAAAAAAATAATTCGTGATTTCAATTGCATTTATAAAATAAAAATCACTACATTATCATAGCCTCATAATAGAATTCAAACGCAGGTGTCATAAACAACACTACATATTTCTGCTTCGCAAGAAATCGAACCTTGGACCTATTAAACAACGGGTTGGATTGGTAACCATTCTCATATGGTTTACTTCTACGTTCTACATTTCATTAGTGGTACTACTTTTCACTGCTACATTTAAGCCTACTTTTAGTCAATTGTAGTTCACACTCCATTAAATAGTTTCTTAGATTATGTAACTATGCAATGTTTTAGTCATTAATCTCTGTTTCAGCTAAAATAAGCACTAAATAAGCAACCAACCTTTATGCTTACGTAATATTTAAGCGGACTTCGCTGAACTATTTTGCGTCTAACTTCAAAAATCATTACTCAAACGACACTATTAGTCATGTCCAAAATTCTCGGACTATTTTTGTAGTAGCTCAACTCGTTACTTGGTCGATGGCTGATAGCGTGGAAATTGCAAGGAATTAAGGCCATTGTGTTAATGTTTTGTGAATTGCAAATGCGCCACTGGGCGATATTAATTGGTATACAACACTTTGTGGATGCAACTAGTACAACTTATCAATCGCTACTAAACTTAGGAGCTATTTCACAAACAAAGATAATCTTAAACCTAGGATGTAATTCTCATTTATTTACTCCTAGGGCTGATATTTTGATCCGTAGGTAAGACGTACAAGGGTTAAGTATTAACTAATGGTTAAATTACCACCTTATTACGGACGATTTAAACGCTAATTTATCCATTAGTCGCCTTAAATACGGATCAAAAAACCAACCCTTAAACAACCATGTTAACATTTCATTAACTATTTATTTGAAGGTCCTATGATCATAGATTAATAACACCGATTTTCCGTAAAAGGCACAATGCAGCGAATAATATTATCCTTATAATAGCTACTCTCGGATAATAGAAAAATAAAAACGCAACTATTACACATTAGAGATTGAAGGAATTATTTTACACATCACACGTTGAAATACGTCAATTCGTTTGGGCTGTAGAACCAAAAATAGAAATACCCTTGAAAAATATTACCTTTTTAACGCAGTCGGGTAAAAAGATAGCCAACTGACCTTACCGAGTAAATACTTAAGTAAAATAGGTAAAATTTAGGTGATTATAGTCAATAGAAAGGGAATTAGCATCGAATTAAGGTCATCGTGTTAATGTATAATCCATTTGCTTGTTTAGTTAGATTAGAACCACTCGTAGAATATTTTACGTTGGCACGATGTGGACGATAATTCGTGACGAAGTTATATCTATAGGGTTTTATATACACTACACTATATTTAATTAAACGTTATGTAAGTATTTTAGAACATGCTTTGTTTGTTTGTATTAACGGTTCTATGTATATCTTTAGTATGTTATCTTTCTCTCCTAGAAACCGAATAAGTTAATCGCAGAGTGAAAATATTTTATTAAATACTAGTGGAACCGCCCTCGCTTCGCTTCGGGAAACCTATGCCGAAACAAAAGTAAAAAAGTAGCCTAAGTTACTCCTTAATACATTAGCTATCCGCCAGTGAAAGTCCCGTCAAGATTGGTCCAGCCGTTTCAGAGATTAGCCGGATCAAACAGACAGACAGACAGACAGACAAAAAATTTAAAAAGTGTTATTTTGGTATGTGTATCGTGTATACATACGTATGCATTTAGTAAAAAGCGGTTATTTTAATATTACAAACAGACACTTCAATTTTATTTAGTAGTAGGTATAGATATAGATATAGATTACGGCAGCGTATACAATTTTATGTTTATTAAACAAATAAGTAATAACTATAAACAATAAATACATAATAAACATTACATCAGGAATAAGACCTAAACATGTTCAATACATCTTAGGTTCGTAAACCATTATCAAAAGAAATAAATTGACCAAGAGCTAAGACCATAGAGAAACTTGATTCTCTACGGTACCCATAGACTTTAGGGGTGCCACAGCATAAATATAAAAATAAAAAAATTTAATGAACTACAAAAATATTACTCAATTAATTACAAGCTTTTATTTAGTTTCAACTGTCCCGGTGTTTGTAATAAAATCTTGCTAGTTAAATTTCACCCACTTCCCAGTCTCCGATTGATCTAAAATTTTACACACTGGTCCAGGCCTGATGACAATGCATGTTTATAATAAGCATGATGTGATACTGCTTCCAGGATTGGCTCCAGACGAAAGTTTTATATACCTATTAATCTTATCAAATTATCCATCCAGTCTCCCTTAGCTTTATTTGGGTAGACACAGAATTTGCAGTATCATGACAACACAAATATACGAACTTACAGACACGTAAACCAGGAATAAAAATTTACCTCATCATTCAAATTTCTACCTCACTTGGAATTCAACCTAGGACCGTAGTAACTATTGTACGAGTACCATACAGGTCACCTATAATATAAGTAGGACATACCTACTGTCCTACTACTACTACGGTACATGTAGATAAAAAACTAAGTATTCCATAAACATTTTTACATAATGTGACAGAGAACCAATTTGAAATTAGCAAACGAGTTCCCATTTTATTTCAAAAGAAACCTCTTAGGTTTCCTCAAACTTAATGAAATTCCGATTAGGTTTCAATCTATTCCACGGTTCTGTTGCCGCGTAATTTCCAAGAACTTAGATATTCTTATTTTCTGCGACTAAATTGGCTCTAACTTACTACCAGATTCAATTTAGAACAAAGAAATGGTTAAGATTTGTTTGAATCAAAACACTTATTTTTTGCCACCTCATATTGTGGGAGGTGATATCGTTAAAAGTTCTCCGTAGGATTGGGATCTTGGAGAAAAAGGTCTTGGAAATTGGAATTGGAGTTTCGTTTGCGCTTTTCTTTTTCTTGACACAGCTCTTTTCGAAAGTGTAAGAGCTGTTAATGTTGTTTTTATTTTTAAATGACATCAGTGAAAAGTTTTATGATTTTACTAAAACAATCAAATAATCTTTTTTTAAATCAAGTATGAAATCAACGCCTATTGTTATAAAAAGAGCTGTTTTGAAAGTTTAAAAAATAATAATAATAAATGCTTTGCTATGGCACCTAAGAAAAACTAATCAAATTGAGTGAACGCAACGAAAATTCGTTTGAAGATTTTCTTTTTTAATGATTAATCGTCAACCCTGGCCATAGACCGTATATATTGACCATAACGCACAAACGTTCACGTTACTTCCTACTGTAATATTGCACCGGATTATACAAACAATCGCAGTGAACGCACCCATAAAACGAGAAAACGAAACTTTGATTGGCTCCAGGTCAACGAACTTTTGACAGGTGACGCCATAATGGATACGAATGCGCGGGAAAATTATGCTTTCATTACACGTAATGGACCTACAGCTACCAACAATTTAATGTCCACGTGTGGATAAGTAATGAATGGGGCTCATAAAAGATTATGACTCGTCTATAAAGCTGAAGATTAGTTAATAATTTGTTGTATATTACAAAATATTATTGGCACTAGCTAAAATAACATTAGCTAATAATTTATTAGCAATTAATCCTGTCTGGATAGACAAACCTGTGTGTCTTATTACTCCTTAAAATTAAACACAAAAAAACAATTTTAAAACCAACTTCTTTTAGCTTCTAAAAAGAGGGTAGTAACATAACAATAATGAAAAACTACCTCCTTTACAACTGTCAATATAGTACTCAGAATGCAATCCATCCAGTTTGTTTGTAATAGAGACCTGTGCTATTGACCCAGATCGACTAGATAAGCTAGGATATAGTTGTACAGTGACCTTCAGTCATGCCAGTATACGCTAGGGGACCTATGTCATTGTCGATAACGTAACGTACCTAGACGCACTTAGTTTGATGACTATTGTCTAAATTTAAGTAACTACATGTTAATTTTGACATACATTACTTAGTTGAAGTTAGCTATACTTAACATTTATAAATTAAACACACAGTGATTAAAATTAATAATTTATATTAATTAATGATCTGCGATAAAAATAAAAAAGAATCCCTTTATTATAAATGCAAGTATAAGAATTTCATAAATAATACAATCATGAATACATTACATAATCAAGCCTACATTTTCAATCCCCCAGTCCCAAAATGTCCCAAATACTACCAAAGTGTGGAATATCTTTGTGTCCGTATGAACCATTTCTATCCTACATAGATATGCATGAATATTGTATTACGGTGTGAAGGAACCCCTATCTGGCGTGTCAATGGCCAAGCATGACGAATGCTTGTGAAAGAAATCGCCTTATCTTACCACGAACAACTTATTTGCACTACTATTTAGTTTGAATCATCTTTGAACGATGCTCCGTTTGGGTTGGTTTTAACTTGAAAACAAAGCTTTAGTCTTTAGATATAAGTCGCGTATGTATTTGTCGTATATTAATATATTTATATACTAACCCCTTTTTATTGCTTACGTATCTACTAGTATAAAAATGAAGCGATTTCGAACGACAGATTTTAAAGTTAATTCTAAGTATTTTCGTAGACTTCTTACGAAATTGTCTTTTCCCAGTAAAATACTTGATATTTATTATAAAAAAGCCGTAAGATACCTAAGATACCTTTAGGAACATCAATCAATAAAATGCAATTCGATATAACCTTTTGATATTCAGTTATTTTTAAATTTAAACCTACATTTTGCGATACGCAGTTCGTATTCAAGGAAATATTGTAGGATGCTGTAAATTATTAAGTTTTTTGTGACATCTTTCGCATGTCTATTTTTACTGCTAATATTAAACTGATTAGTTTTTTATCCCGACTGTGTCAGAAAAAAGAGTAATGTTTTTCGAGTACACGTATGTATGTCAATTTCTCTGGCCCGTTCTACAACTTAAACAGCATAAGAGAATTCATCAAATGTGTTATCATAGGAGATATGACATAGGGGAAGTAACATGGACTAGGTAAATATTTTTTATTATACTCAATTTATATCAGTCACATTTTTTGTTTTACTATTAATTACTATTAGTTTTCCGTATAAAATCAGAATTTTCATATTTTTAAAATATCCAAAAGTATTTTGTAAGAACTGTAAGTTATTAATAGTAAGTTTTCTCCCAAAATTTCGACTGAGAACTTTAAAACAATAAGCCACCACAACAAACCGTGTTCTATCTCCAGAAGCGCTATTGGAAACAGTCGTTACAATTAAACTAGTTAAAACAAAGTAGTTCAAGCTCGTTTGTATCTGAAACTACTTAATAAGATGTTTCGAAATCTTAATGTGACTAATCGTTGGTCGCCTTTTCATTATGTTCTTTAACTTCTGAATAAATATCGTCTATTTAGATTTGCAAAATAATTTTAAAAGAATGATACATATTTATTTCGCAAAATTTTCTGTAAGAAGAAGAAAAAAAATATTCTCAGCGAAATCAGACCAAGTTTCGCAAAAAAATGTCGCAATATTTTTATCTACGTATCGTATTTTCCTTATAAAATTTTATCGTAAAATGTAAAATCCAAGTCAACGTTGTCGATATTGGAAAAATTTTGTAAAATCAAAAAACACTTTTTCATTTTCAGTGAATTAAAAGATGACACTAACAATGTCTATTCTTTGTATGTTCACTCAACATACCCACAGACTCACACACACACAATAACTTAGTTTCACTAGTTTGTGTTTAATTCGTATTTTAATTTTAAAGCGTGGAGTAACAGCTGCGACAATTTTTCAAACTATTGCAGCTGTCTTTGATATTATTGTGATAATAATGTCGTTGTTATCTTCAATGTTCTGTAGCTAGTTATTAAATTAATGTTTTTATTATTTAGCCATCACAGTGACAGTCTTTCTACATTCTAAAGCTACATTTATGAATATTAAAGAGATTGTTAACAACATCTTTTGTTGTCATCAAATATATTTGGAAAATTTAAGTAGAACAAAAGTTTTGGTTACATAGTATTCCGTTTATTTTCGGAAAAGATGTGAGGCAAACTTAAATTTATTTATAAAAAATAAATTATTGAATTGATTAAAAAATTTGAAAATTATTTATATTACCTACTATGTCTACACTTTTATTTTTAAATCCTGGAATAAATATCTGAAATCTGTGGAGACGATAATCTCTTAAAACTTTCATATAATTACTAAGTTCCGTATATACCTTAACACATATGTTTAAAAAGCTAAACATACTATGTTTTTAAAATCGATAGGAACATCTAAATGATCACTAAGTTGACCCGTAACTTAGTTTGTTACAAAAAAAAACATAACCAACAAAAACAAGCATTTGTTACAGCAAAATAAATGTAACAATAACTAGAAATGGAAATGTTAAAGCAGCAACATCTTGAACTATACATACGAATTCCTTCTCCGAGATAAGAATGAAATTGAGACAATGGTCACAGTTATATTAAGACTTGAACTTGATCAACCTTGGACTGGACGAATGTAGTGGCATAGAGTAGAAAGTACAGAAGGACCAGTCCAAATAATCTTTAGGGCCTGTTTCACAATCGTTGCGTAAAGTTCTAAGTAAGCTACTTTGAACTTATTTGCACGGTAAACCAGTAAATTGCGTTGCACAATTCACTTTAATTTACGGATGATTGTAAAACGTATAGAGAGTTAACGGAAGGATTTACTCTCTGAGTAGCTTACTTTATAAATAACTACTGACATCTTTACTTATCGATTGTGAAACAAACCTCATAACTAGTCTCAATCCTCAAATGGAGCACGGGTCTCTCATAACTGAGGGCTAGAAGATACTCCACCACGTTGCTCCAGTAGGGATTAATGGAGCTATTAATAGTCAAACAAAGTATTACAATGTTTTATGCCACTGAAGGGCCTGCGACATAGCTTAACGGCTGTCATCTAAGGATAACAATCGGGATTAACAGCTTAACATGCCCTCCGAAGCACGTAAACTTTCAACTTTTGCTACTAGCGGTCACCCATCCACTTTCCGACCGCGTCCACAGTTGCTTAACTTGATCCAAATGCTTTAAAATTCTTGTCTATTTGAAACAGAACGGAAAACCTGTTGCTGTGAGCAATGCTAAGATGTCCTCATTACGAAAACGCTATAAAATTTTCATCATTTGTCATTCATTTTGTAAATTTAAAATCTCTTTAACACCAACTGAGAAGCATCTATACAAGACCTTTAAAAAAATTAATATTAGCAGTTTCTAAAAAATTTTTCTAAAAGTTTTAGACACAAAATCTCAACAAAATTCTAAAAAGTTAGGCATATTATGGTCAGCTAACTAGACCCTTCTACAACTAACAATCACTGTTGACGCAAATAGCCTTGTAGCGAATCTTGCGTTGTATTGTGCTACAAATGACATTGGGATGAAATGGGATTCACTTTGAAATGAATTAACAGTTCTCGTAAATAAATTAGTTTATATTATATGTTATTGAAATTCTGACCAAACACGATAAAGGCATTTTATTCTATAAATATGTTACATCCTCATTACATAAACGAAAAATGCGGCTCGCATTGCATTATTTGCTGTCTCGTTTATACTGTAAAGTAAAAACAACCCAATTGGGCACTTTACACTGAGCAAGTTTATACAAGTCTAATTCTTTTCTGTATACAATATGATGGCTTGATTATTATGTATACTAGTTACCAATTATCATCACGAGTTACATAAATTGGTTGCCTATGCATGGCAAAAAGTCTGTCCCAGTAATTGAATAAATTTCTTAGCCATGTCGTTATCTATTGGCATTCGTTACACAATTTTCGCTTCCTTTTTCAAGATTCAAAATTCCAATCGCATCCGAACAACGACTCTCCATCAAAATGCATCTACGTCCGAAAGTCGTTATTTCAAAAATCGCGCGATCGTCAGCGTCTCGCAGAATACATAAGAATGCAACGACGGTCAACGAGAAACGAATAAAGGAGACATTGTCTCGATTTCAGCACCGATATTATGCACAATCGATAACTGAATAAATTCATTCGCCGGGACCGCGATGTGGGTCGCATGACTCGCCAAAACAAATAAAAATGCACCGATAGTCGACAGTGCATCGACCTTGCATCCTCGGAGCGATCGACGACCCGCCGAGCGAATGTACCCCTTCTCAAAACTCAATAGAGTTCAATGTTCCCCGATAAGGATAGCGAAAAATAAGAAAGTAAAACCCAAGATGAAACTAAAGACGTCGGCGATGAAATAAGCAATATTAAACTCTAAACCGTTCGAATAAAGTCGAGTGTCAGCGGGACGGGAAAAGGAAATAAAAGGCGAAGGGAAAGATAAAGATGCATTCATAGTAGTCCGTTATCGGTGAGTCCACGAGTAAATATTTCGCATTTCGCTTATCTGGGATTAATACGGCGTCGGCATTTTGAAATGTTGAATTTAGACGATTGCCGGCTCTTGACCAGGTGTTGACCCATATTGTTTTGTGATTCATTTCGCAACGTCGACTACTCACTGCGCCTTCTTTTTTGCGACTTAAGAAAACAAACTCTACGATTATACGATATTCAACCTGAATAAGTTTAAGTTTAACATCAAGATTACATCATGTTATAAGTTTGAATAAGTCACACAAATATTAGTTATTAAAATTATCGGATTTCCGTTTCAAAATATTCCATTACATATTCATGAACTTCCTACACTTATGTATTGGAATTGAATATTGCCGGTCTCTCAGACACGATTTATGTTTGGACAGCAATATCAGGGGGCGTATTGGCAATGATCCAAAAAAATCGTTTGCAAATATTGAACTGTTAACCGGCAAAAACGGAATTTAAAATTTTAGTGGCAGTTTGTCTAACTACCGTCCTATTCGTTTACACTTTTTCTATGAATCGGAATGGGCGGATTTTATTTTTGTAGTTGTTATGGGTGAAAAATTGGACAATACTTTTATGAGTACTGATTGAAGTTTTTGCGTTGTTGCAGATTAAAACGAGCCGCTCTTGACACCGCAAGCAACAGCGCCACCAGACGAGCGTACACTGACGATGAGCTCCAATCGGCCCTTCGCGACATCCAG
>LGAG01000111.1:562628-573486 GCA_001278395.1 Lerema accius
AATGTAAAGTACATTCCGTTGGGACGCCGCGCTCGAGCCCCGATGACGTAGTGCAATACGCTTGGATTTCTCTTCCGTTGCGTTCGTATAACTGTTGTAGTGACAATAACGTTAGTTTTATTCGTATTCGATGTCGACTGGGTTCGTTTGTGCATTTACGAGTCGTTACTTTCGCGTTCTGTCGTAGTTTCTCGGTTCCGCTTCCCCGCGCCCCGCGCCCTCCCCCGGCGACCCCACACGACTCACGATCACCAAATATCACAATAGTTACCTAAGCTCACAACCGGTTCTATATAACACAGCTTTACTAATGCAATATCACAATTAATAGTTTAGAACCCCTGACGGACTCTCGGGACGCCGTCGGTGTCCTTCGGAGCCACCCTGGCGGAGCCTCATTGTTGTGTTACGATATATTGGCGTGTTACTATGTTGAGTTCTCGCTCGAGTTGAGCTTTGACCCGATTGGAAATTAAATTTCCATTGTGTTTTTTTCGATTAAGCATTTAGAAGCGTCATGGATGCTTCAACAAAAGTTAAGTCGCGAAGCCCGCGAGCTACACGCCGGGCTGCTAGGCTGGTTCCTATCATTTATCTGGTGACTGTCAGGGTGGCTCCGAAACACTCGGTGTCCAACTCTCTCCCAAATTCCGGACGCCTCGATTTTTGATCTTGTTTTAAGTAAAAGACAACCAAAAGTTAATGTTATAAAATCAACTATTTAAATATTTTTAAGTAATAAAAACAATGTAACAAATTAATTATAAATCTAGCTATGGGTGTAAATGTTATCGATTTTTAAGTGGACGATCGCAGATTTTGTGCGGTGTTTTTATAATTAGATAGGTAATAATATATTGAATGAAATTATTAGCTACGTGCGGGATCGGTCATTCCGTCTCCTTCCATCGAGAGGCGACGGTCGCAGAGAGAAAGGGACAGACATATTTCAGTGCGCTCCGCCGCGAGCGGGGCATGTTTGAACTTTTGTGCAATTATTATTTTGTAAAAAAAATAGTAATTTAAACTGTTTGTAAGCTAACACGTGGATTCTATATTACTGAATGTGATATTTAGATATTACGAGTGCGGCGCGCACCGGCCGCCCCATCACGATATACTGTACGAACGTACACAAATACATACATCTAGTGAACTTATATATTTTATGTACTATTATTGTATCTTAAGAAGATATATCCTTATTTTTCATGGTCCAAGTTTTAAATGTTTTATCGACTATACAAAAATATGAATAATCATTATTATATTCTTGTCAACTTTAAAATTAAACTAGCCCAAAAATCCTCAAAAAAAATGATATCTTCAAATTTATGACGTTTTTGGTGTTCAATCGTAAATATATTATGGAGGTACGAAATGATAAAAATGTATACGCTCTCCCAAATAAATTTAGGTAAAGTATTTGGATATTTAAAATTATCATACGATTACATATTGTAAGTTACGTGTAATGTACGCCTCGTGGAAATTAAGAAATCTTTGTATTGTGTATGTAACTAAAATATACATATATTATATACAAGTTAAAGTTATTGTCGTACATTTTCTTCGGAGACCACAAACGTTAGAGTATCGGGTGAAATTCAACATTTCGACACATTTCGCGTTCGAACGGACACTAATTTTCTAGAGCATTCGATCACTAGTTGACCCTAACTCCCATACATATCCCGTGTCGAAGTGTCGAACAGACGCCCTACAAAAACAAAAAAAAAGCAAAAATTTTTATATTCAAAATTTTACTAGTCGATAGCATTGTGTTGCGTTCTCGTAATAATTTCCAATGTGTTGTATCGCTGTTTAGTGCATTTATATTCGTGAGGGTGTGTTAAGAACACAGGCATCGCTCGGCAGAACCACAAAACGCATTTGCGTCCCAAATTCGAACAACTTTTTTTTTGTTGAACGTCACACGACCTGTCAATGTCATCGCGACATTTTGTTGATAGCGTTAACAAGTTATTTCGTGTAAGTCTGTACAGAAATAGGATGGGACAATTTGCAAAGAGAATTTAGATATTAAATGACATTCCGTTTAGAATGTTACTAGATTTTTTAATTATAATATAAATATTTTCGCATCGGGAACAAATCATTATGTTGTTTAATCTTATTTTGTAACGTTAGTTAATTTTTAAGTGGCTTTATTTTTAAATAACCCTATATTATATTATGATTGTAATATTATATCGAGATGTTATACATGTCATTGTTTTTGTGCAAAGTGTTTGGGGTTCGAATCCCGATATAAAATGAGAGTTGCGACTGATATGTAGTAGAAAATGCCGAGTGCTGTAGCACTGGCCGGTCGGTACAAATGGTGACACCGCCTTACACAAGTAATGTTATCGTCAGTGATCTCCGCAATACATTTCATAGCCACATCGCTTACACTGTATGTAACGCATTCGTTAGATACGACGCATTTTCAAAGGATTTATTAATATTCATGTACTGTACTTTGTTATACTCTGGCTGTTATACAAAACCTTTGCCTCAAAAGTTTTTTTTTCTCCGAACCGTTTTGGTTCGGATACTCGGACAGTGATACGAAAAGTTCCAACTATGTTAACAGTCGTCTTCAGATTGAAGAGATCACTGGTTTATTAGTGAATCGTTTTTATTGTATATTGTTCGATCATTTTCCACATAGTTTTAAGTATTTTAGTTAATACTGTAGTGTAATTTCAATTAATAGGTAGGCGGTAGGAATTCTTTTTGTTAATTTTTTTTCATAATGTAATAAATTCCGTAAGGTTTAGGTTAGAGTCTTGAACGGTCCTCGACTGGTCCAGGAACAAAAAGACAATGAAGGGAAGTTGCATTTTTTAATTAAAAATAAACACTAGAATTTCGCGAGATACTGTGAACGTATTAACTTTGTAATGAGTGCAATCAAATCTCCTACGCGTTTCCGAACGAAGACGCGCGCGTCCGTATTCTAAGATGGCGGACGATGCGACGCTATCTTGACGGGAAGCTCATAAAAGACATTGCCAGATCTTACTTCTAAGCATTCGTAAACAAATGTTTGTTTGTGTGATTGTACTACGTATAACCGTTTTCCAACTGCAGATTGTGGCGCTGTGCGTACAATTTTATCGGTGTTAGCCGATAGGAGCACAAACGCAACATCTCCATTTGCAAAACGGCCTGTAAGATTGATACTATTTTCTATATGTAAGTTTCACCTTTATTGTCACTAATTGTTTTCCTTTTACAACTGTATGTATTTCTAGAAGATTAATTTTAAAACAAAAATACAATTATTGTACTGTAAATACAATAATTGACTATTAATATTGATGTTTAGAATTATCGTGGAACGGAACGACGTACGAGTATGATGTATTTGTTTTATTTCATGCTGCAAGCGGAGGATCGCTGCGTCCGTTTAAAAAATTATGTACAACACGAAGCATTTACTTTTAGACATATTAAATAGTGTTATCTTTATTAAAACAATGGATAGTGTAAAATTCGCTATGTAATCACGGTATATTTATTTGAAAATGGAATGTAACGCTTACAACATAATCACATCACATTGCTGGGGAACATTTCTTCTTTTTGAGAATGTTGTCTTCGCAAAGATTTTTTTTTTTATTTGTGATCGGATACACATAAGAAATCAGGTAATGGACCAATGTATTTAGAGAGAAGACGCTGTTAATTCCTAAATAATCAATTGAATAGCTCATGTTTTTTTAATAATATATAAACCGCTAAAGGAGCTAACAAGATCAAATTATAATATTGTTATGTAATTATTGAGTACAAGTTTTAATGGAATATTTTTTTCAATATACCTTACTCGCCTCTTTATTTTTGTTATTTTGTTCCTTTAGTTTTTATTATTATTATTGTTTAATTATCATTACAGATGATTGAGGGAATCGCGTTAATTTTCGCAACTCAATGAATATTTTTATTATAGATATTATATATTCACTTCCTCAGTAAGAAAAGTGATGTTCTATAGGTTTATTATTTGTTTATATGTTAACTCGACGTTTAGCGACACAGTTGAAATACTAAATTGGCGGCAAAAGCTGGATTGGCACACAACACTGTATTGAATCTAGTCAAATTTTTAGATGTGGAAGCATTTTGAAAGCTAAGCTTACGGCGATTCGACTGAGATTTTTTGATAAAAAAAGTTAAAAGTAACGTCCAAAAAGGTCGCTAGGCGACATAAAAAAAGTTGATTTGAAATTGTGGAATTGTACACGATGTATGTATGTTTGTAGACGATCCGTTTCTTACGTGTAAATTAATGTAACTTACTTAGCATCATTTGAGGTGAAAATTTTTTCATATTATGTAATGTCCTTTATCTATAAGAACTTTATATCTTACGTTAATATCTTACTGAAGTGGCTGGTTAGGCAGGTGTAAGAATGAGCAAGGATATTTAAAACCTGTATACAATAAATTTCTTTCATTTGTTGAAGTTTCATTTGTTTCATTTAATCTCTTATTAAAACAACACTCACCTACCTACCAATAACAAGAGACATAAGAAATAGCTATAAATAGATATAGATATCTCATTGTATTCAATTCACTCATTTTAAATTAACAAGCAAGATGCAATTTTTATATTTTATACTTTCATTGCTCTATTTATTTTCTACTTAGGGTCTGTTTCACAATCTATAAGTAAAGATATTATTATATAGTAGTTATTTATAAAGTAAGCTACTCAGAGAGTAAATCCTTCCGTTAACTCTCTATATGCGTTTCACAATCATCCGTAAATTAAAGTGAAATTGTGAAACGCAATTTACTGGTTTACCGTGCAAATAAGTTCAAAGTAGCTTACTTAGAACTTAACTCAACGATTGTGAAACAGGCCCTTAGTCAGTAAGCGAAGTAGTCACATTATTAATTATCATAAAAGAAAATTAAAACCCTACCTTCAACCTAGTTCGAATTTTAAATAGTTTAGTTAAAATCACCCTGTATAAATATACTTTATCACAATTATTAGCATCGAAACAAATGATAAATTCGATAATGAACCCAATTTTAAAGATAATGATACCACAGCTACGACTGCCACTAACCTCAAGACCCAAATTGCTCAAAATAAACGACAATATTCCGTACCTTGAGGGCACATCAACCAAATGTCATTTACTTTCGGAACCAAAACTGATGGGTACAAAGTACTTAACAATGAACACGACAGAAAAATTTGCGAACAAACCTCATTATTATAGGCCGAAAACCACAAATAATACCTACACAAAGTCGTAAAAAATGCATTAAGAAGCACACATTTCGTTGTAGCACGACCAGACTCGGACCACTTGGCTCCAAGGCCGAGGTTTTAAAATTTAAAAACAAAACAATCAAGATGGCGTTGCCGCTCAAAACCTCTCAAAGAAATGGCGGGAACCAGTTTTGGCGCGAATTGGTGGAGCTGGCTGTACATGGACGTTGACGTTCTATTTTTGAACCACCGCAAATAAAGTCATTGACATTGGAAATAACAATTTATATTTTACTGGTTTAAGGCGAATTTTTATCTGATAGGTACGATACGAAGACACTTTTAAGATCGGAATTTATTTAATTTTATCGCGACGGATAATAATTTCAACAAAATTAAGATTCATAATTTTTTTTTGTTTAGTTCAAAACTAATCGTAGAATTACTCGTAACTACTCTGTTACTCTATTAGATATTTCGATAAAATAATACTACCTTCCCTACGTTTACACTTATACGTAACGTAACAATAAAATTAGGTTATAATTTATCAGACCTGATCTTATCAATAATTACATATTAACATACCTATCATTAGATTTATGAATGATAAATAGATACCTACATTACATAAGCCTAAATAAGTTAAGAGTCTGCCGGAAGGCAAAATCTCTCGCACTTATAAAAAAATAAATAAAAATGGGGAAACCCAAAAGTTTTAATGGCTCAAAGATCCAGGAAAAAGTAGCCAAAACTAAAAATAACCTAGTATTTTATCTTATATTAATAACTTTATAATTACTACAATTAATAAAAAAATTACTATTAAGGTACTTTCTAATAAATCGCATTATTCATTGTCACTTCAGTAAGCACGTCTAAAATTTTTGTTATGGCATATTTTGACCCTTTTTGTATCAAAATCAATTCCTCAGCTGTCGTCTTATCTACTTGCCTATACACAACCTGTTTGTATGTATGTACTTTGTTCGCGCCAGGCCGGACCACAGAGTACCTAACACAAAAACATTCTAATACATAAAACCGGATCTTGTCCATTCACGTGCCTGCCAAACCTTATTGCGAGAGGTACCTAACCTACCCTAAGTGTGGAGTGATGAAAAAAGTAAAAAAATCGTCGCAGGCGGCGAACACGGCCGAAAACAGTCGAATCGCAGACCATGACCTTACTCTTGCTCTTGACTTAAATGCGCGTGCGCATGTGTGAGTGCATCGAATGCAATTCGGGTACTTTGACTGGTTGGTGATTTTTTTGTTCGTCGCTCGCAAAGATTATGGATGGAGTAAGGCGCGTAGGTACATTGTATTCTATGGTCCTTCTTAATACCTACATGCTTAAGTTAAAAAATATAGTATTTTCCTAGTAAAATTTAGCTTTATGATAGCAAAATAAAGGTACTTTATTGTTATCAAATTAGGTACGTATTAAATACAAAAATCTTTTAGCATTTTCAATAGGTGCATCAAATCAATTACTAAGTACCTAGGTAGGCAGGTATGTAAGATAAGTCTAAAAATGTAACGAAACTACATAAAAATAATCATGTAAAACAAATGCCATTTCGTATTGAAAATACCTACTTAAGAAGTTATAATAATTAACGATTTTAGATTAGCATTGCACGCCTAGTCGCCTATACAACAAAAATAAGCCGTCATTTAAGAAGGTATGAAACTAAAGACTGGGAAAAGGAAAAAATGCATTTCTGTTGACTTACATAATCTGTGCCGCGCAATTCGGATACTTTTTGTCGTTGGTCCCACTACCACACTCACAATAATGATGGTTGTGTGCGTGAATTTTTCGCGTGCGTTTGGGCAACGCACTCGGTACAATGGCACTGACCTTGGGCAACGCAGCTGCACTGGGGAGCGGCCGAATCGGCGACGCGATTTGGTGATTCCAACTTTTGACAGTTGATTCCAAATTTGAATTTGAGTTGCTTTTTTTGCTACAGATTATGTATGTATTAAATACGAAGGTTTTTTTAGTGTAGTGTTCCTTTTGGAGATGAGGTGTAGATTATTAAAAAAAACTTAGATACCTACGCGAGAATTTTATAATTTAAAAATAATAAATTAATAATCGTAAATTTATAGATTATTTTTATTTTTTTAGTTTGGAGATTGTACCTACGGAAGATTTTCAGCATAATGAATTTGAATAATCAATCTTGTAGCTTAGAGAGTCTAGATAGTCTAGTTGAATTTGTACACTTAAGTTTGATGAAATCTTTGAAGGTTGAATGCAAGTTTGACGAGCAAGTTTATCAAGCAGGTTTGATTGAAAATGAGCGTCTTTAGAAAAACTGCAAAGGGAAAGAAAGAGCCTACATAGTGTAGTCTACTTATAGAGATTTGATTAACGGTGACTAGTTTTCAGTGCGAACCTTTGGTTGATACAACCATTTAAAACTGACTAACTCCATAATACAGTTGGTGCTATTAAACGACTGTCGCTTCGTGCCACCTCGCTATTTTGGAACCAAAACGAACTAATGTGTATGTTCAACTTTCATGGCACCACGATTTTGACAAAGAATAGCATAAAGCTATGAGACTACGAGAGAGAAACTAGCGGAACTATTTGAGTTTTGTATATTTAAATCAAACCTTGTTAGAAAGTAGGAAGACTAGAATGCAGAAGATAATTATGGATTTCATTTAATTATTTTTATGGTATGAGAATAGTAAAACGAAGTTGTAACACCATTTTCTGCCGCTAATGAATATTGTAGCAAATCTCAAGTGGGACTGTAGAAAATAATATTAGTCGGTTAGTAGGTCCTGTTAGTAATAAGTACGTGAAAATAAAAATGTTTAATAGTTATTAAATAGACAATAGACACACCCAGACCGACAAAATAGTAAATTCATAATGCAAATTTTTTGCGTCACTGGGAATAGAACCCAAAACCTTTTGCTCAGTAGTGTGGCTGGGAATACTTGTAAGTGAAGTGTTTGTCCTTTTTTAATCATCATCATTAACAACTCATAATAACTACTGCTGGGCTCGAGCTTCTAATAATGTAAGAGGTACAGGTCAAAGTATTTGATAGTCAAAAGCCTAAAATACCCCAAAACACCAATTTTTTCAAACGTGTCTATCGTGGACGAGTACTCTTACAGTCGTCAGTTGTTAAATTACCGAAATAGTTTAGTGCAATTATCCTGAAACACTACGGTGCACGCCATCATGAAATGCAATCTGCTGCAAGTGACGGTTTCGGCTATAGTTATTTTTACTAACTAATCAGTTATAGGGTTCAACCTACGACCCGTATGGTGCTGTGCTGTGTTCTGGGTTCGATTCCCGGCGACAAGAAATTTGTATCGTTAATTTATATTTCTGTTCTCGTTCTGGGTGTATATTTCTGTGTTTTCCATAGCACTCACGACACGAAGTAGGCAATTCTGCTACGGTGCTATTGAGTGTGTATGCAATAATAAATGTACTAATGTAATTAATGTTTATTATTTTTTTTTATACACAAGACTCAAATTTTTAGTAGATAGGTTTTTGTTTTTTTTTTGTTTAAAGCGAATACAAAATTTGCTTCGAAAGAAATGAGCCCCGCAATCTCGTATCAAGTACGGTCATTTCCGAAGTTGCCAGTTACAAAAACACTTTTTTTGTCCTTGAACGAAATCTAATTTCCGAAATACTTGAAACGTTGCATGTGCGATACCCATTAGCAGTGTACGGTCCCCCCTCCCCCCTGCGTCCCCCTACGAAAAACTCTCTTAATGACGAAAAACAGTCACAGCTTTACATTCGTTCATTTTGGCACACATTTTTAGAAGTAGGTCAGCTGATTCTCATATCAACAAAAGGATTCATTTCATACGGTTTTTAAGTTTGGAGTAATGATGATTCTGTCTATAGTTCGTTTTTGACGTAATTATAATTTTTTGTCATACGTTTGAAAGCATAAAAAATTAAAAAATATAATGAGGACACTGAATTCTTTACGCGGTGATTTTGTTAGTGACGTTGAATTGTGTTTATATAACATTTATTTTAAGATTATATTTTCTGTTTTATTACTTTTTTGTTCAATAAATTAGGCATATTTTTGAATGTGCTAAGGAGTTTGTTTCGCCGTTTCTCCTCTACAATAGTTCCACCATTCACCGAACTTGGCGCATCTAATTGACATCATACGTAAGTAAAGAACAATGCAATCCATAATGTGCCTTTAGCGTGATCCAAAGTTCCTGAAATGTTCACGCGACCCAAATATTAGCCTAAAATTGAATAAAGAATCACCTCGGTATTTGGTAGTTTTAGTCCGCCCGTGAGAGGTCGCTGGGTTTGGTATTACGGTAACTAGAATAATGGCCTACCTAATACTGAGTTAGTTATAATGACTAAAATATTCGCATGCCATGGGAGGTAGGTAGCTACTAAACTTATTCTATAACTGTAAAATTAATCATTATAATTTGTATACTTGTTAAAGGTCTTAATTAGGTTCAATAAAGTCCAGATTTACGTTTCGATTTTTTATTAAAGCATAGAAGGTGAATGAACTCTATTCAAAATTGAAAGGAAATTCACGGTGGTTTTTATTCAAAATGTCTGTACAGACTTGGCTCCTTAATTTATTTCTTTTACGTAATGACGACAGCCATTCCATTTAAGATTATTAAGTCTGGCCAGCATAGAAAAGAATAGAGGGGCCATTTAAAAAATAAAGTAAGACTTCTTATTTCTTTCATCAATCTCCGCACTAAAGTTGTCGAGCCGAACGAAGTGAAAAAGTCATCGAAGTAAAAAAGGAATCTTTTAACAAAAGCAAAGAGAGTAGCCTCATCATTTCCGTCATGTTTCGTTTTCTTAAAACAATGAACTTCTAAAAGCGACAGCTAAAACAATGAGCTATTTTCTTTATTGTTACATTTTAATTATAGTGATTAAAAAATAAAAAATAAACTAACATTTTAGTGCTATTATTTTTTCTATGGCAACATTAACGGTAATAAAAGCGCGCGGAAAACCACAGAGTATTCTGCGTTAGATAGAATGTCGCCCATCTATTAAATGTATTAACAAATTGTAAAGAGTAAAATGTAAAGTTGTTTTTGATGATCATATTATGAGTAGGTAGAATGAACACCTACACAGTATAAGTACCTAGGTACTACATTTTGTAAACTATTGTCCACGAATGGTTAGCAATGTTCCTACTATTGTACCTATAATTAGATACCTGCCTAATAAAACACTTTTTTATTAATGTTAGTGGCCATTAATTTCTTTATTTGAACGACAGGATAACTATAGCAACGAGGTCATCATCATCACATCACAACTCATAACTGTCCCACTGCTGGTCTTGGGATCTCCTCTTACATTGTGAGGGATACAAACAGGCCATAGCTGGCCAAGTTCAAATAGGTGGACTTCATACACCTTTGAGAAAATTATATAGAAATTTTAGGTGTGCAAGTCCACCGCCCATTTTGTAGTGCTGAAGTATTTCATGAAGAGAATGAACTGATATAAGTACTTACCGAAGATCGGAGAGTGCTGATGTACATAATATATGCAGCTGATCACAAACTAGGTAGTACAGATCAGCTGATTGAGGA
>LGAG01000111.1:612921-631111 GCA_001278395.1 Lerema accius
AAAACTGCGTTACGTAACACAGGAACGATCCCTAAGACAAATAAAATGAATAATAAAATGAAATCAGGACACAGGGTTTATAGGACATAGTGATATTATTATACAATTTCTCGAAGCGTATATTTTTTTAAGAAACATAGGTAATATTTTTATTCTTTGACGTATGTACATACGGGACTGGCAGAATAAACAATTTAATCTTGTCAATGCTGTCACTCTTCATCACATGTTATCAAAATATTGTTAAAGGAGAAGTAATAAATTATGAGTTTATCTTTTTTATATATCTAGTTTAATCAAAGGCTACATTATTAAGTATTTTTTAAATTTAAATGCAATAGGTACGAATAATAAACACAGTGTTTGTATGTATTTTTCAAGATTTTAAATTAATTCCTAATCACCTGAAGAACCGCGAAATTTCGGTTAACAAGACTGCTTTATATAAACGTATTGTGTTTGAAGCAGTAAGCTGTGGTGGAGAGGAAAAGGGGTCAAATATTTTCTTGAAGTTTGAAATCAACAACAAGCAAGTGTTTGGATGTGATTTACTGTATAATTGAATAAGGAGTGGAATAAAATACGTTTGCCTATCACCTTTATATAACTTGATCCTGATGAAATATTGGAAGACCAGGATACTTTTACAAAATAAGTGTAGAAAAGCAATAAAAACCAAAATTCCTAATTATTCTTGATTTAAAACGGAGCCGAAACTTTCATGAAACAGTGTAAAAATACTACCGGGAATTTACAAGATAAAAATTCCCAATTTCGTTGTGCTGATACCAGAATGATAAGATGATACCGAATTAAAGAAACGCTCGTTTTAAGCCCAGGAATTTTAAGTGAAAGATTCCCTGTTGTTGTCGTTAATTTAACTACAGAATGTGTTGTTGCTGTTGTCCTAACTGTTGTTGTCGGATTTTGAAATGTATATTTTGTATAACTTGCTGTGTTGCGTTGTTCCGTTTATGTGGTTGTGAAAACTGCTGTTCCGCTTGTGATCCGGATAACACAGATTAATTAAATATAATAATATGCTATTCTTTATCAGCCCTTCATTAACTTTATGCGTTACGAAATTTTTTTTTATTACAATACAAATTGGGAAAACAATTCGTCTAACCTGGCAAAATGGCTTTTTGTTAAAATTTGTCATTTTTGTGTTACGGAGCGTTTTAAGGGGAGGGGGTTACAAAAAAATGTTACGGCGCGTTACATGAGGAAGGAGGGGGGGAGTCAAAAATCTTCAAAGATTGCGTTACGTAATACTTGAACGATCCCTAAGATAAAAATAAATTAAAATGAGGGTACACACAGGGTTTATACTAGTAGTTAACAATAATAAAGGTATAAATACAATATTCCATACAATTTATAACTTCTGACACAAAAATTTAAGCGATACAGCAGTAGATAAAATTAAAATAATTTTGCTAACATTTTCATATCTTCAAATTACTTAGTTATTGTATCTACACATAAAAGTCGTCAATGTTACATAGTCGAGACGGGAAACTTAATTAAAAACTAGTCTACCTCTCAGAGCAATGAAAGAGCAATCCTGCTGAAAACATTTAAATCTTTAAAACTCCTGAGAAATTTTCTTCCTGAGACCTAAAGGGCCGGCCAATAATTACATATTATTTTTTTGGCATTTTAAAATCCCCATCCCTCTTGGTGGTACATGGTTTCATGGCTGAAACTTAAATCACGAGTGTTTTTAGTACCTACAAAGAATCTTAACTTTTTTTAATATTGATAAGATAGAGTAGAAGTATAAATATTGCGTTTGCCGAAAAGATAAAAACACGTGATATAATTTTCCTTCCCCCTCCCCCTTTGTGATATTTCGTGATTTTTTATGGATCCCTCCCCCATTTCGAGCCTCACCTGATTAGTGGACAGCCCCTAATTATATTTTCTGGATTTTTATCCCGTGTTCCAATTTTGTTCTTATTAAGTAGGTGCTTTCTCGAAGCGTATCTTTTTTGTATTTTTATTCTTTGGTCTACGGGACTGGCAGAATAGACAGTTGAATCTTGTCAATACTGTCACTCTTCATCACATGTTATGAAAATATTGTTAGGGGCAAATAATAAATTATGAGTTTATCTTTCTTATATAGGTACCCAATTTAATTAAAGCCTAAATTATTCAGTACGTTTTAAGTTTAAGTGCAATGAGTACGAATAATAAAAACAGTGTTTGTATGTATCTTTCAAAGTTTCAAAATAAATTCCTAATCACCTAAATAACCGCGAAATTTCATCTAACAAGGCTGCAGTTATAGTAAACGAATTGTAAAATTTATTTTCGAAACAGTGAGCTGTGGTGGGGAAGAAAAAGGATCAAATAATTTCATGAACTTTGAAATTAACAACAAGCAAGTGTTTGAGTATGTTTTGAAGGAATAATAACAATATTTGTGACTCATTCAGCGTTTACTTAAATATTATAAAAAGGAGTGAAATAAAATATATTTACATATCACCTTCATATAACTTGGACCTAATGCAATATTGGGAGGCCAGGATACTTACAAAAAAATAAGTATAGAAAAGCAATAAATACCAAAATTCCCAATTATTCTTGTTTGATAAACGGAGCCGAAACTTTCATGAAACAGTGTAAAAATACTATCGGGAATTTACTAGACAAAAATTCCCAATTGCGCCGTACTGATACCAGAATGATAAGATGATACCGAATTAAAGGAACGCTCGTTTTAAATCCAGGAATTTTACATGACAGATTCCCTGTTATTGTTGTTAATAACAACAGAATGTGTTGTTCTTGTTGTTGTCCTGACTGTTGTTGTCGGGTTTTGAAATGTATATGTTGTATATCTTTGTGTATTGCGTTGTTCCATTTATGTGGTTGTGATTGTGATGAATGCTGTTCCGCTTGTGATCCGAGTGATTAAATCTATGCTGTTCTTTATCAGCCCTTTATTAACTTATTATTATTACTATTTAATAGTTTATTTAGTTAAGTAATAACTTAACAATATTGTATTAAACTTACAAGACTAAATAGAATGAATATAGAAGACAAGTTAGGTTTTTAGAAAACATTAAAAAAAGTATTATATGCTACATTGCATACACCTTGATTGTTTAAGTCTTTACTATAATTATTTGCTGTCTCTTTCGTACACCAAAAAACACGGCCTCTAGTTTTGGCTTTACACAGACAGATGTATTGTATTGTACAGATGCATATTTTTGTTGAAATTTCTGTTATGGTAGTCGTCAGCAAATGGGAAACAATTGAAACGAACCAATTATACATAAGGTAAGGTGGGGTAAGACTAACACACGGGGCAAGACTAACACTGTCTATTATCTCGATACGTATAGCTTAAATACGAAATTCTTCCAGTTTGTAAGATAGAACAAACGTAAATGTTCTCGGCTAAAACACACACATGTCGTTTCTTAAAGTGCATATTGAGATCATAGACAGTGTTAGTCTTGCCCCGTGTGTTAGTCTTACCCCACCTTACCTTATACAGAATACTATATACATTGGTTTACTTAAATGAATGACGACAAGTAATATTATCCTTAGGTATACATATTTTTATTTATACATCGGTATTAATATCTGTTTTTATCATCAGGTTCGTTGTTACTTCTATCACCGCAGCATTTACTACATTGACAATCGCATTCAATACCACACAAATGCAAGATATAGGCTATCAATGTGAAGCAAAATATACAACGCAAGCTACCGCAGAAATTAATGTGCAACACATCAAAGATTAATCAACACATCAATAAACAAAACAGATTAAAAATGATCAATTGAATAAAGAACCATAGATAACATACCACTTACCACGAATGTTCTACGGACCTCTTTTGAACAGGCTAAGAATCTTTATCTTTCTATTATCAAAAGTGTTTCTAAGAAATTAAAAATAATACTGAATACTGGGGGGTGAAAGAGGTTAAAGATTTAAGCTGTTACCGTTGGTAGGTATAAAGGTTTTTCAACTATTAGGTAGGTACCTACTCTTATTATTACGATCCTTATAAATTTTAATTTCTGTTAGTCGAGTTCGTCATATCGTTCAAGTATTACGTAACGCAATATTTGATCCCCCCTCCCCCTTGTAACGTGCCGTAACGTTTTTTTTCACCCTCCGTCCTCCTCACTAAACGTTACTTAGGTAACACAAAAATGACCATTTTCATCTATGTTGCCATTTTGCCGAGTTTGACGGATTATTTTCCCCATTTTTTTCGTTATAGAAAATAATATTACGTAACGCGTTGTTCGATCCCCTAATCATAATATTTAACATCATCATAACATTTTACAAGACGCCCCCTCCCCAAAATTGCATTACGAAATACTTGAACGATCCCTGGTCGGTCTGGGTGTGTTTTTTCTGTGTTGTCCATGGCACCCATAACAAAGGGAATCCTAGTGAGGGCTATAACTATATAGCGTTATTTATTTACTTTTTTTGGAATAGGTAGACCACGTAATTTAATGAAACCTGTTTTACGTACGAAATGATTGAATTGAACATTATACCTACTGGTTACATAGAAATTTAAATTCTCAATGACATACAAAAAAGGAATATTACTGAACGAAAATTTGAAGTTTAATTATTTTTCGTATGTAATTTTCTAAATTAATTTTTATAGCAGAATAAGTCAAAAATTCTTAAAAATTAATTCAAAAATAAAAATAAGCAATAATGAATCAGGTTTATAGCGGTAACTAGTGAGTATTCATTTTTAATTTATAGCTAGCCTAACCTATTGTAATATTACATAAACATTGTACCTATATTTCTTCTCGAAAGTATCTCGTTGAAAAGTCAAATATTTTTACAGCCAAACCTCGTACCAGTCCACCTACCAAACGCCTTATTATAACCAATGGTCACCTCAAAGCTACGACCAGGGATCCTACAATGATTACTACGGTAAAAAATCATTTTTCGACTCGCCTAACCGCAATAAGTATTCGGCCCCTTGCATGGGCCAATGCAATCCCTCGAAGCTCTACGCCGATACATTCAGTTATCTTGAACAAAACCTGATGAAGCCTGTGATAGAAGAGGTTTATCAAGACTTGAAGAGCATAACGGCAGCTAATACAATACCCAATAATCCTGCTGCTACTAAAATGGGCTTGGCAGGCCAAAGGCCACCGGCAGTGAGGAAAATAAAGCCGCAAAATGTGCAAGGACAGAACCAAATTGGGGCCAATGCAGTGCCATTGGCCCCTAGTCTTTATGGAGGCCAATTGCTTAACGACAGTGCTGTCAGGCAGGTCAACAACATGCCTCAAAGACCAACGGCTAGCCCAAGGGGAGCGAGGCATCACAGCAATATCCGAAATGGATTACAAGAGTGAAACAATGGCGGATAAATTGAAGCGTTTGTAACGAAGTGATAAATATTTTTATTGTTGTGCAAAAAGTTGTAAGCATCGTTCATGTCTAATTCTTTGTTATGACGTTTGTAATCATGTTATGTTAAAAAGGTAAAACGGTATATTTTTCTCGTCATTTTAGTGTTGGTGTACTCGTAACAGTGATGTCTAATAAAATGTAAGTGCTTTACGCAATCATTGTTTTTTATTGTAATTGTAATGAAAATTAAATCTTGAAAGAACACTGATATAAAATGTTAGAAATAGGAAGCTATTAGGAAAGTTTAGATTGAGGGCTTTCAATCAGTTATGTATAATTAATTAATAAGGGTATTAAAACAACCACTCAGACAGCGACAACACCCCACCCTCCCCCACCGAAGCAGGGGAGCGAACGATCATCGAGGGCTGATGGTGAGCCACCACCGCCCGCCTCACGCTCAGGGCGCCGCGCCACGTCTCCTCATCGCGGCTGGCGACATCTCACATGGTGTGATAGTCTCGTGAAGAGCTTACTATAGAAATGATCCTATGAAGTAAGGTCTTGTCGAAACTGGAGCCGGCGCTGAGGGTCATTGTTCGCCGTAGAGTCTCAACACCGTGATTCAGAGGTTGCGACACTATTTTTATAGCGACATCTAGCGGTAGCTACGAGAACTGTATTGTCGCGTAACAAAATGTTTTGCTTCAAAAATAGGTATATACAAATGGTCCTTCGAGCTACGGCCTTATTAAGGATCAATAAACTATTTTATCGGATTGGAAGCAATTTTGAACCTAAAAATATGTTAGATGTGTCAGTCATAAATTCCTACCGCACTGCAGGAAGTACTAGTCCAGTAGGTAAGCAAAGTAATTGCTAACTATTTCGGTAGATGTCACTGAATCAATAAACTTCTCTAATTATTAAAATATCTGTAGCTAATAATAAAGATTAAAGATAATATCTAGGTAATTATCTTTTAATTATGATTCTTATTAATATAATGTGGGTATACTGCGTTTCACGTTTATTATCTCTCTTCTCAATGCCTATTTATTTCATTCATTTCATAACTAGTTTACTTTTTACAAATTTTATGGAATTCAATTGTACCAGCATAACGCAAAACAGAAAATAATTGAAATATTTAATTTTCTCAGGTGACACGATTTAGGTCAACTATAATTATAAGTGCCTTTAAATTAAACCTGTGAATGAATTTGTCAGATTTATATTATTGATTCAGTGACATCTGCCGAAATAGTTAGCAATTACTTTGCTACCTACCGGACTAGTACTTCCAGCAGAGTGGTAGGTATTTATGACGGACACAATCTAAAATATTTTTAGGTTCAAACTTGCTTCCAAGCCGATAAAATAGTTTATTGATCCTCATTAAGTCGTAGCTCGAAGGACCATTTGTATATACCTATTTTTGAAGCGAAAAATTTTGTTACGCTACAAAACAGTTCACGTATCTACCGCTAGATGTCGCTATAAAAATAGTGTCGCAAACTCTGAATCACGGTGTTGAGACTCTACGGCGAACAATGACCCTCAGCGCCGGCTCCAGTTTCGACAAGACCTTACTTCATAGGATCATTTCTATAGTAAGCTCTTCACGAGACTTTCACACCATGTGAGATGTCGCCAGCCGCGATGAGGAGACGTGGCGCGGCGCCCTGAGCGTGAGGCGGGCGGTGGTGGCTCACCATCAGCCCTCGATGATCGTTCGCTCCCCTGCTTCGGTGGGGGAGGGTGGGGCGTTGTCGCTGTCTGAGTGGTTGTTTTTAATACCCTTATAAAATTCTAAACATAAATTCCACGTAGCCTCCAGTAAGGAACGTTTTACAAAGCATTTCCTTAGGATTTAGCTAATTGGAATGTCAATAATCACTGATTGAATGGTTTTTTAACTCAATCTATCTCTTATCTAATCCTATAAGGACCTATCTATCTTACTTAGCTTGCGAATTTTTTTGTTTCTGAATGGTAGAATTACTATATTTTTTGTTTTGGTAAAGTTGATGTATTCACAAGGATATTAATCAAAGGATTAATATAAATAAAAAATAAAACGCTAATCATAGTCCACTATTTTGGGTGTGGTCTCTATATGTAAAATTAATAACCGTATTTTCTTAACTTATTAAATGCAATACATAGGTAATACATTTTTAATACTACACATTACACTTTTATTTTAGCCGACTATTTTATTGATATCAACTTGCTGCCTTGATCTAAAAAGGTATTTACGGTCGGTTTAAGCGAACTGTGAACGAGGTTAACCAAACAATTTAATGGACGAAATAATCTGACCAATGACTTGATAAGACTGATAACAGCACAGGTTTAAATGCAGTGTTAGATTGGACGAAAGAAAAATACCTAAATGACCTAAATTTATTTATACCTAATTAAACTTAGGTACTTTATGACTCAAAGGTACCTAATTACAATACAACATTAAGGAACACATTGAAATTAGGTGATTTGGGGCAATTCGTTTCATATTTATTGACATACAATTCACCGAAAAACTTAAATGTTTAATTATCTTATGTACCTATAAGGGGACATCCATTATACCTACTTAAGGCAGTTTCACCGAATCTTCGAGCCCTTTAACCTTAATGAGATGTCGTGAGATTCAACTTAACCCCCTGCCCCATCGTCCAATATCACATAAGCTTTTTCAAAATAATTCTAGGGTTAATACGTTGGATTTATTCTAAAAATGTCTTATTATGTTTCTCTGCTCAATTTGTTCTTACTCTCCTTGAATCTCTTACACTAACATACTACATGAATAACACTTCATTATAACTCGCTCGATAAACAATATCTTATCAAGAACAAGATCAAATAATACGCTTCTTGTTATCAGTATGCCAAATTAAAGCCACGTTTAGTCACCGGTATCGAATGAGAATTATTTCGGAGTCAGTCGTATCGCAAGCAATGTTGAGTCATGTATTGAGTCAAACTTAACTATTTACCAGTAATCAGAGGACAATTAGTTAATTACTAATATTTTCACTGACTCACGAAGCTAAGATTCTCTTTATAATATCTTTTCTAATCAGTTGATTGTTAGACACACAAGTGGATACATGGAAGTGATACGATAAAAAATTAACTAGGAAATTTGATAAGAAATTTCAAGTTTTTGATTCGGTTTTCGACAAGTGATTCCATTGATATACAGAAGTGAAAATTGCAGGAAGCAACACTTATTGGATTCAAAGTGTATAGTGAAGACATCAAAATCAATTACTACAAAAACACTTGATAAGTGACAATTGTCGTCACTGTTGATATAAGTGAAAAGTGCTTCTAACATGTGTTGTTGTTGTAGTTGTAGTACTTGTGGCAAGGTGTTGAAGTGTTTATTATGCATTACTCTAGTAGTGTACTTATTAAAATGTTGCGGAGTTGAAATAGAAGCCGATTGCTGTGAATGTAATGATAATGATTAAATAATGTGTAGTATTTAATTTGATTTTTATTTTTGTCGTTATAAGTGAGCTAACTTGTAATATTTGGATTTTATTTCTGTAGTTAAGGTCAGGATTTTTTTGGGTTTGACTGAAAGTTGAGTGTTAATTATACCATAATAAGAAGACCAGGCAGACGTTGTTCTGCAACATATTTAATTTTATAGTTTGTTGATCCCTTAGATTTTCTTATCAGGTATTTACAATGTTAAAATTTCATATAAATACCTTAACCTTAAGTAAAATAAATGCTCATAATATCTGACTAGTTTGGCTGGTATATGAAAGTATCTTCGACAACAGCAATTATTAACAGAATTATATACCCAAGTTTTTTTTTAATGAAAAACAAACATTTACAATCCCATCCCCCCCAATTGCGTTATGAAATACTTGAACGGCTCCTTGTATCTTGGCTTAACTTGATAAGGTTTTAAACTTGTAGTTTTAAAGACAGTTGCGAAGTCACATGATGTATAGATGAACAATAAATGGCCATGACAACTGCCATTGTATTTACCATTTCAATAGGACAGTTAGAGGACAATTACCTACACAAATACTCATTTACATTTTACGTCGCATTAGTCATAATGGATTTAGTTATTATATAACAATTCTACTATTGTTATGAAATTGTAATATTAAGAAATTCAATCTAGTTTTAAATATGATAATGTAATTTTTGCGATACAATTTTTTTGTTGTGAAATAAATGTTAATTTTAAGAGAGCATAATAAAAGATTCATTATTTTATTAAAAATATTTATTAAATAATTTATGCTATGTATTTAATACTTAATTTAATATAATGATAATTTACATTACGATAAATCATTTGTTTCCTTAGTGCAGATTTTAAGTATACACTTAAAAGTACTACATTTGTAGGGAATTGTAGGGAATTTCTTCAGTTTTTCCATTTGATAGACTGAAACAAAACAGGCTTTATTTAATTCAATAAAGATACATTGTAATAAGTGAAACAGGGATAGATAAAATATTTATATGGTATACACAAATATGCTCATAGCTTATAATAATATCTCTTGTCAATCCTTAGTGATTGACCGAACTGCGGTCATTAACCTTTTCACCGCGAGACGAAAAATCAATTTGTAACTTAAATATACAATCATGTAGGAGCGAAAGAGACAGTTAGTATTGTGAATCAGTTATTGTTATAAGAGTAAGTGAGAAATCGTCTGTGACGTCATCATATACAGTAGATGGTAGAAGTATATGAAACAGGAAATAGAGTGACGTCATTAAACAACTTAGGTTTAATTACTGAGAAAGACCGTATTAATTTGTAATATCGCTAAAATATAAAGTCGTGATAAAAGTGCGAGCGTAACAGATAATTACTGTGACGTCATCAAACGTACCCAGTAGTTATGCGTGCGAGCGAGACAGGTAGTGTGTGTGACGTCATCGAGCACGCCCTGTGGTAGGTACGTATGGGACAAATAGTATGTATGACATCATCAAGTAAGCTGAGTGGTGGGAACGCGTGTGAGCGAGACGGATAGTATATTATGACGTCATCAGACACGCGAGGCGGTAGGTGCGAGGGAGATAGCGAGTGTGACGTCATACCGGGTCCCGCAGCGTGTTCTCAGCCAACATGTACTCGTCGGACTGCGGACTGAGCGCCATCTGGTAGCTGGCGAGTGCAGACCGGTCCTTCTGCTTGGACAGCATCTCTATAACTACTGTGTGGATCTGGAATGTTGAAATAGTCGCTTAAGGTCAATATAGCGTAAATAAAATTTGATGAAGTATATATTGAAGTAACGTTTGAGGTTTCCGATCAATAATACCTACCTACTACTAGTATTGATAATGTTGCGCTGACTACTTAAAAAAAATGGGAATAGGGAAAAAAGATGATGATGATGATGAGTCAGTAACTAACAGTAAACATTAGTAATTGTTAACACTAAAACTAGACTTAAAAATTGGAAGGGATGAAAAAGTTAAAGCCTATGTCACTTTCACAATGAATACGAATCCGATGATAATATTGTAGGGAAGTAGACCTAACCTAAGTTAATTCACCGGGGTCACCAAAAGTAGAATTAAATCACCCATGTCGTAGACTTAATCCACTTAAGATTCATAGGTGATAGATCTCAGTTTAGATGAATTAAGTCTTCTTAACATGAAATGTCAAGTCATTTAAACTGTAAAGCGTGCCGAAGAAATAGACATACATACATTCGAAAAATATTACCCTTAGTGAGTAGGGTATACTCTAGGCCTCCTAAGTTAAGAGGAGAGACCATATCCATTACTGGGTCATTAATGGGTGAAAGCTGACTGACCTTATATTTATATGCCAACGCCAATCTGTCCTCGGCGCTAGCTATCTTGTTAACACATAACGCCATAATTCTCTCGCTAGCGTGTAGCTCGCTAAGACGAGATAATAAACTTTCAATCGGGATGTGAGAAGACACTGTAGTTCGACCGAACCAGTCCTGAAATACAAATTGGGAAAAATAAAAAACAAGTTTTTAAAAATTACAAAATTTTTTGACAAGAAAAAATAAATTTCAAAACATATTTTTTGTAGTTGAAAATGTTTTAATTGTTAATTTTATCTACCTATTAAATTTAAATTACAAAAGACAGCCTTCTAGTTAGTAATTATTAATAAAAAATAAACAAAAAATAATGTAAACAAAAACAAAAAAAGTTTTTTTTTTATTATTTGTGAATGTAACACTAATCAAGACGGAAACTAAATTGAACAAGTACCTTTTTAGTAAAGAGCGATTCAACAATATCCCATTTATTTGCCTTCGCGTGAACATGTAACACTACCCAATCGTACTGCAGTGGTGTTACCTGAAAGATAAAATCGAATACGGTTATTGGTACGGTAATAAAATGCAACACTCACAAAAGTTTCAACTAAAAACTGGTTTCAACTGTAACATAATTATAATATCTATACATATATTATATATCTATATCTATATGTTATAATAAAATTAAATGTTGAGGGGGCTCTGTTTGTCTGTTTTTTAAAGAGCATCACACCAAAACGGCCGATTTGACAGAACAATGGATGAAATATATTAATAATCCTTCTCGGCGTTATTTAGGCGTTATTTTATTTAAATCAGTGTGGACTAATCGATAGAGAGGTCTAACGAAAGTTATTACAATTGATTTGTACTTCTCTAACTGATGTGACTAACAGATGCCAGTCATATTGAAAAAACATACATCAGTCTGTAGTAGTAATTAGTTTTAATTTCAGGCAAAAACTTGGCATGTTTCTTGATTATATGACCATGAAGAGCACTAATTTACGTAAATTAAGAATAGTTTAATTAAATTAAATTTGGTTCAATTAAGAATACGTTTTGTTTAGGGAAACGTTTTGGAACTGTGGCATATCATGTAAAAGGTACACCGAAGCGAAGCGAGGGCGGCTCCACTGATACTTAATATACTTATATTTAATATACATATACATACTAAAATTGTAAATAATATACCTGTTGTCGTTGACATAGTGTTAGCGGAGACATAGCATTCCCGGCTCCCTCGGTCCAATGATGGCTACAACAGTGGGCCACGCTGCTCAAAGGTGACGCCTTAGCCAACTCTGGCTTGTTGACACATTTCTGCCATTCTATACAATCAGAATACAAAATGAAATCTTCTTATATATTTGACGACCCCGTGGCCTAGTTGGTAGTGACCCTGCCTGCGAAGCGAGTGGTCCCGGGTTCGATTCCCGGCCGAGGCAGATATTGATGTGACAGATAAGTTTGTTCTCGGGTCATGGGTGTTAGTGATGTGTTATTAGTGCTGTCCATGCCACCCGCGGCACAGGGAATCTTACTGCGGGGGTATGAGTGTGTTAGTGTTTTTTTTTATATAAAAATCCATTTTTGGTCATTTGTCTTTACACACCTTTGACAACTTTATGAAGAACTCTCAGGTATGCAGGTTTCCTCATTATATTTGATCGCCGAAGCAAGTGATAATTTATTTCTAATACACACATAACTTTTTGAAAATTAGATTAACCAGGTTTGAACTCAGGAACTCCTGTTTATAAGTCCAACGTTTAAACCACTAAGTTATCACTGCTTAATGAGTTAAGGTTACTTTAATAACTATGAGAATATTAGTTGAAATAAAATTTAATTCTTTCTTCCTTTGTCATTATTTTTTCTTACTTTCAATACTTACCAAGATATTTGACATAGTCAGCGACCATTTTAGCTTGATGAGTATCAACACCGGGCTGGTTAAAATGATTGGCCAATAGATTGTTTAGTTTCTTCAATAAACTGTCAATATTGGTCCCCTGGGACTTCACTACATGTTCAAATTGGTACATCTAGAAACAATGTTACATAGCTATAGATAATAAATTATAAATAATAATAATATTGTTCATATATTTAAAAAAAATTCATAGGTTTTTGAGGTTTCATACAACTTATAGACAAGTCAAATTTAACGCCTTATTGACAGTTAATTTTGACATTGACATCTGTCTTCCAAGGATATTGAACGGGTCTATTGTTTGACATGATGAGTCATGGTCAAATTTTAACCTGGCCTCCCAGTTTTTTATTTTTAATAATTAATAAGTTGGAGTAAAAAAAAATTGCATAACTGGTAGGTTAGGTAGTTCACTTGTATAATTTTTTTTTACTAATATGATTTTACCTTTTAAAAAAAAACTAGTATATTTATTTATTTATTGTACTTACTGCTGCCTCTGGGCTTCGTCCAAGCATTCTATAATCAAGAAAAAAAAAAGTACAGATTTTTTTTAAATGGGTCACAAAAACTTTAATTGCAAATCAATATACCTACTTACGTTAGTAAATCAGTTAGTTCACTAATTCTTCCCTCAGTGTGGAGAAAACTGATGTAATGATTGAGAGCTACTGGCCTGGAGGAGAGCATCTCGTATACCAGTTTCTTCTGCAGCGTTTGGATGAGGAACAGAACCACCTGCAACCAGGTTGACTCGGTGAAACCATTTGGCATGAAACCAGGTTGACTTGGTTATTCAAAAGATGGCGCTTATCATCTATGCGTCAACATACACAATTGAAAATCAATTTAATGTAAAGTAACATGTTGTTGTTATTGTTCATTGAATTATGAGGTGTATCCATCTGTTTTAAGTCCATCTGAACTGCAGTAAAAATATTGTTACAATAACTGTCAAGTGTAAATAGAGCTCATGAAATGTAACGTTTCTTATACACTTGATCAGCTACCATAATTATATATTTACCATGATTTGTATTTTTTATTCGTTTCAGTCTCCTTTAGAAACCCAGTAATATATTAAAGTAACTAATTTTATAGCTGGCAATACATTACTTATCAAACCAAAGATTGCTCATCTGTGTTTAATACACTACATAATAAAGTATTATCCAAAAATTCTGGAAAACCAAAGAATAAAAGTAGGTCTTACTACTCAATAAAAAGTAAAAGCAAAAATTAAAAATAAAATGTTTTTTTGTTAGTTAATATATTGATGTTGTGTAATAATGTATGCTAGTGTTTCTATTAATTAAATAAATAAACAAATGCAGCAATGTATATACAAAAAGATTTAATAACACATGCAATATCAACTTACTAACAGTAAGTATAGCATTGCCATCATCAATTGAAATAGCTCCATCCAACAGTTCTTTTTTACTCTTCATACTGCGGTGGACACTTAGGGAACAACTGCGTCCCAACACCAGCCGCTTTAATGACACTGCCACTGTGTGTTCCATATCTGGTTTTACATCTTTAGGGTGTTTACCGGACTGGGCTAGTATAACTATAAACAGTCAAAGGTAAAATTAAAACATCAAGTCATGAATGAGGCCCATGGCAAATCCCCCAGTAAATATCAACATTATAGTTACATCCAATAAATACAATTTTCAGAAGATGGTTTAGCAAAATTTGTAAAACTAACGGCCCTTTAGATTTGCGGCCCCTTGGTACTGGGGGCCTGTGATATTTTGCCAGTCCTGGCACCCTATAGTTACGCTACTGGGTTTATATAATAATTGCTAATAGTACTTACTCAATTCTAGAACTTTTGGTGACACTAGACTCTCAAGTGGCAATGTTGCTTTAGTGCTACTGATGTTAACATTGCTAAAAACATTGTCTTCTGTCTGCCCAGAGTATGGCTTTTGACTGATGGCCAGTATTTCTTGTGGTGAGAGCTGTAATTGTAAAAAAAAAAATTGTGGATAGCTAAGAAAAAAAATTAAAAATACTTGAATGACAAAGGAGTGTATTATTATCAGGATCTAAAGTGAATGTGTACTGTTGGATTTTCCTTTATTTATTCTCTTGCCTGTGCCCATTTCAACCGAGATACAGGACTTATTGTTCTAACTTCACTAATCCTTTTTCCTTTATGTACAGAGTAATAAAGTAAACAATCGTATACAAATATTTACCACATCGTCATCAAAACTGAATGCCTTTGCCTTAGTTTCGCTTGTATTCCAATAGTCTTCATCGTCCATTTCAATGTTGCTGTTTAAAAGTACACTTTAAATATTGATTGTTCTTTGTGATGTTTATTATTTGAAAATTACAAGATAATACAAACAGAAAAACACTATAAAAATATTGGTAACCTAAATAACTGATCTGACAGCTAAGCTGACGGGTGACAGCACAGGCTGACGGACAATAATCAGTTGACATTTGACATTGACACTGACAGTACTGTCTGTTTTGACGTTGACGTGTTTTTTTTTGACGTAACAAAGAGATTTGTGTGATAGCGATTTCGAAAGCGAATAAAATGTTCCATAAAATTGTTTTTTTTTTTATATACTTAGTGAAATAGTAATAGCTGAAATCAAATTACAGTCTCTTTTGTCTCTCTTGAATCCTTTTTTTTCTTTTAATTATAAAAAAAACGTTAGACGTAGGTCTGTAATTATAAATGGACTATAGGTATAGGTGCGTTTTGTCTTGTAGTCCCAATTTTTATTAAGAGGAGTAAAACAGCAACCTTTTGTCTTAAATATTTTGCCAAATGAGGCAGCCATCCAGTTTGCTTTCACTGTTGCAAAATCGATTACATAAGTCTCGAATATTAACGAATGGTGTGACATAACTAAGTACAGTACCTACCTACCTAGGTACTATAGCCATGGCGTGCAGTTTTAAGTTTAGGGTTGCTTTCGAGTCAAACACTATAGGGTAGGACATGGACATGTTAAATAGGTTAAAGTTAAATCAAACAAATAAGATTTTTATAGTTACCTAAGTACCTACACAACACTTAATTTAAGAAATATTTTAAACCTATTGCTTTAATGTGATTAACAGTAGGTACCTACTTTGGGTTATTTAATCAACTTCACTTCAACAACTGATAAATCAGTTGAGTACATACAAGATGTGATTTATAAACCAAAGGTATAATTTTCCACATTCGTAATACATTAATGGGTTTGTAATGTAAGTTTAAAATGAGTTCTAAGGTACTAGCAATGGACAGCGCAAAGTGAACGGCTTTGGATAGCATCTATTAAAGGTTTGCATGGTGGCAGTCGGTATTGTTTGGTTGCGTTGGTTGCGTCAAGGAGCTCTTACTCCTATTGTTGTATCTACTCTGTGGTAGTGCAACTGAATAGACGCACGCGACGGTGTTAATAAAAAAAAAAGTTTTTTTTTATTTACTCGCGTGATATNNNTTTTTCCCGCCAATTTTTTTTTTTTGTTATTATAGTTGAAAGTATTGTGTTTTGAAAATGAAACTACCGAATATAATTTCGTCGAACATCCTTCGGGAATACTTAATGGTGTTTATAGGTATGAAAGTAATTGTTATTATAATTTTTAAAAAATTTTTCCTCAGATATTTTTTTATTCAAACTTTAAAGAATCCGTTTGTGGCATTTAAGTATAAAAAATTTGGTCGATATTGTATGCTCAGAATTATTGAAAGTTGTATGTTAAAAATAAACAAATATAATTTTGGAGGCCATCTGGTAGCATAAACACTTCCGAAACTTAATTTGTTAACCATAATGGTTAACCCCTTCACCAATCTGCCCTGAAGCAGAGCGTAGTAAAAGCATGATCTATTTCCCCTGAGTGCCTTATAGTTTGTCAAACCCTTTAAATAACCGATCATGGAACATTTATAACACAGACCAAAAAATATATAGACGCAGCCTTCGGAACAGAAAGGTAGGGGGAAAAACATAATGTCATAAATGATAATTTTTCCCGGTACATTACTGGGCAGGCCGTGCTCTTTGATTTAAGTCAAATCGTAAAGAAAAAGAAAAAAAATTACGTCAGTTTTTTGTTCTGAAGTCGATTCGATTATATTTCTTTGGTCTGAGGTCTATAAATACTGATGACAAAAAACATGATTTTGTTGTCCATGCTTCTGTCCTGGGACTAACTTTGAGCCGTCCATAAATACTGCAACAAAAAACATGATTTTGTTGTCCATTCTTGCATTTGTCTTGGGTCTAATTTTGAGCCCGCAAAGGCCCATAGTTTTATTTTAACCCTGCTTAAATGTGGCTTAACTTGGTAGGTACCATGTAAGTACCACGATGTATCCACCGACCGTAACGGTTCCTTTTCGCTTGAAGACTTGATCACTTTAATTAATTTCTCAACATGTCATCAAAGCATAATTTCAGTCTCATATAGTATAGTGATATAGTCCTATTCGAGGTTTCTCGATATGGACAATAGGGGTTGATGACACAGTAAACTTGTTTGTTATTCTCACCAAAAAAAAGTAGTAGCTTCGTTAAAGTTTACATGGAGAAGAAGTGCAGAAAGCATAAAATTATATGCACAATATATAAATTTTATACAATTCTGTGATTAAAACAGCGATTATTTTCTAAAATAACGCATCAACGTTACAGCGTTATGTAACAAATATTAAAGTGAATAAGAAGATTGGCAGTGAGTGTATGAGAAGCAATTATGCGTAGAAAGGAACTACCTACATCATGGTGTGTTTCCGCGACAAGTGCCACTCAAAATTGCTAATTTCTTTATTTGTAACCTATTTACGTTTTAAAACTAATAATATAATAACCCGACAGACTAACGTCTGGCAGAATAACTTCTGCCACATAATTATTTAGTCTCCTAAAGTTTGGTTCCTTAGTTTTTCACGTGAAAATCTTTCCTACAATTTTCGTATACCTTTTGTAAATTCTCATCACACAGGACAACTTGTGCTATGACGGCGTTTCAATATCTCATAGTTTAGTAAGTATCTAAACTAAAAACTAGATGGTG
>LGAG01000111.1:631139-657816 GCA_001278395.1 Lerema accius
AAAAGAAATTCTATGTCCCTAATCCGTTATTTCGTACTTTTCAGTTACCTTTTTTGAAATTGGTTTAATTTTTTTAAATTATAATTTTATAGCAGTTCAGTGACAAACACGCGAATGTTAAGATTTATTAAGATATCAATGCTATGTCCAAAAATAGATTTCGCTCTTGCGACCATATCCAATTCATGGACGCACCATTCTAGAGGTACAATAGTTGGCTGTTGGTTGTTGGCTATTGGCAGTTGGCAGTTGGCAGTTGGCGATTGGCTATGCGGTTTAGGAAAGGAAGGAATCTTTGAGGTCATGGCGAGCTAGTTACCTATAAACCGCGGTTGGTATGACGGGAAATTGACGAAGGTCATAGTCGGTATATTGGATTTGGTGTAAAACATCATTAGATGGATCTTAAATGAATAGGTATTGATTTGTTTATGGTTTCACAGGTACTTAAAATTACTACAAAGTCGTTGTATGTACATAATCAATTTACCATGTGAAGGATTAAAAAAAAATCGGCTAAGTGCGAGTCGGACTCGCACACGAAGTGATCCGTACCATTGTCTTTAAAAACAAGTAAAAAACATGATTGTTGTATGGGGACGCACCTTGTTTTATTTTGCTTTAAGTTTATGTTGTTATAGTGGCAACAGAAATACAACATCTGTGGAAATTTCAACTGTCTAAGAAACATTATTAACAAATCTAAATAAAGCGTAAATCAACTAAATATAATTCTACCTAAAAACATAAGTAACCTGTCAAGTGCGAGTCAGACTCGCGCATAAAGGGTTCCGTGTCATCATTTATAAAATATACTGTCTTTTTTTTAAATATTCAAGTATTTACCTGTTTATTAAGATTGAGAAAAAAAATACTTAATAATTACGTTTGTTTTTGGGAGCAAAATTTTAATATTTACTTTATTTTTTTTAATTATTTATTTTGAAAGTTAATAAACAACTATAGTAGACATCGCACCAAGAACGCTAACTAAGTAAGTATCTAATATTGAAATCAAATTCTTTTCTACAATATAAACCCGTGTGATATTTGTATACGGATAAAATCAAGATGCATTTTAAAATTAAATGAATACTTAATTTCGTTACAAAAACTGGATTTTATTTTAAGAAGCGGTAGTTGTTTTGCAACATTTTTTCTTTTATAGTCTGGTACCCTTTACTTCAGGTAGATTCTGACATTGAATTTTCCACAGACCAAATAATATATAGACGCAGTCTTCGGAACAAAGAAAAAATGAAAGAAAAAAAAAGAACAAAGATGCGTAGTAGGAAAAAATATAACGTATCTAAATAACAAATGATAAGGTTTCCCGGTACATTTCTCGACATATCGAGCTCGTTGTCGACATGTGTCAGATCGTAAAAAAAAGAAAGACATTGACCTCATTTTTTTATTCTGAACACTGAGTCTATATTTTTTGGCCTGAAGAATTTTCATGTGACATTAGAACAACTCATCTTAGGGACAGTTCAAGTATTCCATACCGCAATTTTTGAGGATTCATGAAAATGTAACGTTTTTAAAGTGGGGGTACTTTCCCCTCTCTAAAAGTTACATAAGACCCAAATGACCATTTTACCTGAAAATATTGTAATTAAAAAACAATGTTACATAACGCGTTGTTCAATTCCCATTACCACCTATGTAACGCATCATATAACATTTTGCAAGACACCCCGCCCCCAAATTGCGTTACGTATTACTTGAAAAAAAATTTAAAGTCATTAATAGTTTAGCTAATAACCGCACAAAACGGGACAACGCCTGTCCCACGCGGGACGTCTAATTTTTCATTAGAAAATCGTGAAGTTCCGCCAAAAGTGGGACATCTGGGCAATACTGTCGGTAACACACACATACAACTACAGGATAGGACATGTAGGATTTTATATTTAAAGATTTCAAGTTTTGTTTTTATTAAGTTGGTAGATTATAAACCTGTATCGTATGACATTCTCGTTTTTTGGTAGCTATCTGAATGCGTCTTTAAAATTTAGGTACCTGCTATTCTTTATTCACGGAATTATAATTGCAAATATTTTTTATCTGTCGTTTTTGTATATGAGGAGAAATCCTCTAAAACCGAATAATACCTATGAGTTTACTTAGTAATCAACGTAATAACAATTAACCTGGTTGCAAAAAAAGTTGTGTAATGTTGCCATATTTAAAAAAAAAAGTCCTATTGGTTGGTATAGAGCCTACCTACTGCATAATAATTTCAGGATGATAATAATCTAATTTCCTAACGCATCTGATGTACCTAATATTCTTTTATCTTTTAAATTAGAAGTGTCTTTCCGTATTTTAAATTGTACGGGTGCGCGTGTGTCCATTATATTTTCTAAATTGAAATAATTATGACACAATGGTGACACGTGTGTGTCTAACTAAATCAATATGTATTCCATTTTTACCTTGTATTTAATACTACAACGAATTCACATTCACAAACAATATTTAACTAACTATCTAGATCAGGGGATCTTAAACTTTAAAAGCAACGGAATAACAACCAAATACCTTTTATTTTATAGAATCACATAATTATGACCTTTTTAACGTTGCATATCTTTTTTCTCTGCTATATGTGACAAATTCTCGAAGTTGACCTTTTTTTCTGATAACTGGTCTACGGAACCCCTAGTTTCGGAGTTATCAGGTTAATAATCCCTGAAAGTTAAATGGGTAATTGAGTACATTCTACTCGTACCTATATTCTTCATAGTATTTTATAGCATAAGCATGAATACATTCTACTCGTATTTTCATATAAGCAAAGCATAGTATTTTATAGCAGAAGCAATTCGTCCTCACGTGTAACATAATATCTTTAAATAGGTACCTTTGTGTTAACTTATACTAATCTCGGAACAGATGTATCAATACTGACAAAGTTAATATTAATACAATTGCTACAATGCACTATTTATCTTTTAAATCCACTTTAGACGTGGTGGTTTAGGTTATACACACGTATAGAACGGTATTGATCAGCGTTGCCAGACGTCCCGTTTTGGGTGGGACGTCCCGGTTTTTTTTTAAAAATTAGATGTCCCCCGCGGTTGTTAATTTATTTTAAAACTGATTGTATAAGAATACTTTTTTTACTGTCCCATTTTCGACGTAAGAATCCCTTACCAAAAATATCCTGGCTGGTAGTGCTACATAATTTATACTCAAATGAACTTGTGAAGATCGTTGATAATTAAGTGAATAAGTTTACATTATCATTCTTATACATATTAATTAAGGTAATTAGCAGAAAAAGAAAAAAACCTCGACTGTTAAAATCTTGGGGGTATATTAAGGAATTGTACAACCTATGACATCCCCGCGATTTATTAGCGAAAGAGCAAAATTTGCTACTATCTCCAAAAGCGGGACAGACGTTGTCCCACGCGGAATCGGAATATTGCATTTTTCGTACAAAAACGGGACGTCCCGCCGAAATCGAGACGTCTGGCAAGGAGACCCTGGGCAAGGAGTGTATAGCGATAGAGCTTATAGATTATCTTTAGAAGTAGCAAATTTCTTGGTATATCATAAATGACAGTTTTCGCAACCGTCGTTTTAATGGTTTTTAAAACGTTATTACACAAAAGGTAATACTACGATTATGTAGTAGGTAAGTAGGTACTCCAATATCTCATAATCTTATCTTGTATTCAACTATGAAGCAATTAGTTTTATTGATGTATTAAATAGCTCATTGTCATTCGTCTTGCTATTGTAAGTAAAGAAAATAATACGAACTTATGAATGTCTAGTCTGTCGCCATACGATGAAAGGACGTAACTACAAAAAAATATGTTTTGAGTTTATTAGAGTTTTGTTTGAAAAGTAGTTTTGTAGACTATAGGCTTTTCCTGACTTTCATCATGTGATAGTTTAGTTTGTTTTGATTATAACTTGAAATTATTATTTGTAATTTTTTTTCAGATTATTAAAAAAAACAAGAAAATTATTTATTATTATTTTTACCATTCATAGCTTTTAAGGATTTGGTGACATCAAACCAAACCTAACTTCTATGGGGTTTTTAATTTCGGGAAATCGAATTACATACGATTGGTTATTTTCGCTAATTTGAAAAGGCTTAAAAACTATTTCGGCTTCTGAAACATGAGAATAGCTTTTAAAAGGAACGGGTTTTGGAGGAGTTTCGGAAAGAGTTTAGAAAAGAAAAGGGACCAAGTTACACTTTTTTATTGTATTTATACACTTGTATTCAAGATAAAATACGTTTGAATTAAAGCTTTATTATTATTACTTACACAGAAACGTAGAAAATTTCTTTATTTATCCGGAGCTATATTTAACTCAATTTTGCTAAAAAGCGAGTTACGGCCTTCTACCGTATGAAGGCAGTATAGTAAACAAATATTTTGCTTTTTAAATAACCCTTTAATTGTACTCAATTAATGACTGTACTATTTAATTTGAAAATGGAATCTTTAAGGAAATTGTTTTGCGGTTGTTTGTGCGAGTTAGGACTCGTGTTGCATTTATTATTATCAATATTTTAAATTATTTATAAGTTAACTAGAAAACTGGGCTGTTGTTCTGCTACATACCTATTTTTTTATCCTTTAGTTTATTACATCCGGTACAACTAATCTTCTATTTTTTTTGTGCCTTTATTAAATGCTCATCATATCGGACAACTTTTGCTATAACGACGTTTCAATAACTCTACAGTTTAGTTGGTCCCAAAGTATCTTTAGAGCACCATCTGCCGGTTCCAACTGTGATTCAAAAACATACCCAGTACTTCAAAAATACATTGCATTCTTTTTTAAATCGGTCCAGCCTTCTAGAAGGAATTTAGTGATAAACACACTGACGCTGTTCACAACACAGAAACATACAAACATACAGACCGAGAACAGAAATTTAAATGCATTGAAATTTCGGCTACGCTGGGAATCGCACCTAGAACTCTTTGGCGGTCCGGCGTGGTAACTATTGAGCCATACGGATCGTCTATTGTAATAATCCTACTAATATTATAAATGTGAAAGTTTGTAAAGATGTTTGGATATTTGGATGTTTGGATGTTTGTCCCTTCTTCACGGTCTAACCGTTGAACGGATTAAGCTGAAACTTGGTACACAGATAGGTTGCATCCAGGAATAGGACATCGGATACATTTTATCCCGATTATAGGTTCCCTTGGGACGAAATCAATATTTTTTTTATCGACTTTTCCGCGGGCGGAGCCGCGGGCATCGTCTAGTAATATTATATATTACTTCTATTTCAGTGAACCTCAGTGTAGTGACTACGGGTATGAGCATTGGATGGCCGTCGCCGATGCTATTGAAATTACAGGATCCCTCTCAGAGCTATCTATCCAGGCCTATCACGACTGATGAGGGCTCCTGGTTAGTTTCCCTCGGGACGTTTTTGGCTGTGTTCTGTAAGTACCTCTTTTATACCAAAAGTATAATCATGTTTTTAATACTAAAATGTTAAAAATTTTTTTTTTTCAATATATGAATTTGTGTCACTCTCTCAGTGGACACGTATCCAATGTCACTTCAAATGTTGAAATTTGTTAAGTTTAGGCTGTAGAGCGTGCTAAAGAAAATGGACATACACGACATACATACATAAGCTTTAAAAATATTACCCTCTTTGCTTAGGGTAAAAAGCCGCCACTCAATGACAACCTAACAACAATGGCATCTCTTAATTTTTTTAACCAAGAATAATAAACTCTATTTATTTTATACTTTACTTAAAGGAAATTAATCGAAAAAAAAAATTTAAGTACATATTTACAAAATTATATTTTTGAAATCAACAGGCAACGTTCCCACAGGATATCTAATGGATTGGATAGGACGAAAGCGTGCACTATTAGCAATGGTATTGCCAAAGCTAGCCGCATCTTTTCTTCTCATATACGCCCAAGAAGTATGGGTGTTAATAGTTGGGCGAGCTATCATCACAGTATGTGACGCAATGATGTTTGTAGTAGTACCCGTTTATTCTTCGGAGTTGGCTAGAGTATGTATTTTTATTATTATAAGAGTACAATTTTAGAATAATAGTACAATAGTAGAGTATAGAGCTATAGGCTCAGAGTCTCTAGCCAAATGCCTTTTCCTTTCACGTTTACGTCAAACGCTGTCTTTTTCTTTTCTTAACTTACATTAAAATATATGGGAATGACATTAGCCGCGAATAAAATTATAATTAAAAAAAAATTAAACCAATTTTAAAAAAGGTAACTGAAAATATTATAATTTAAAAAAATTAAACCAATTTCAAAAACAGAAAAATACGAAATAACGGACTAGGGACATAGAATTTATTTTGAGGTCGGTGTGGTTTTACTAGGATAACTATATTGCCACCGAAATTGGTTTAATTTTTTTAAATTATAATTTTATTTCATACTTTTTAGTTTACACTTTAACTAAAAAAAATACTATTTTAAGGCTATTGTGATTAATTATAACATGCTACCTAGAATTTGACTAAGGTTTAGAGCAGTTTTCCCTTGGATAACACGCTAACTCGTACATACGAGTAGGTATAACTCGGACCATTTTGGTCCGTACGAAATTTTTTTTTTTTTGGAAATTCGATTTTTTTTCATGCGCGCTGCCATTTGACCAAGGTTTTAAGACATTTTCTCTTTGACACCATACCTGTAGCTCGTAATATTAGGCTATGCCGACACACATTTTACTCCATATCTCAGAAACTACTGAACCGATTTGGATAAAATGTATACTGATCCCTAATTTGGAGTAAGTGTAGTCGAATAAAAAAAGAATGGTTCAAATCAGATAATTAGTTTCGGAGCTACGCTTGGACAAACAAACATACATACATACATACATACATCTATGAAAATTTGTATATTTGTTTAGAAACCCCTTCTAGATAATCCTGTGTAAAAATTTCGCAGTTTTAATAATATTACATACATACATGTAGAATTGATAACCTCTTTTTTGAAATCGGTTAAAAATACGAAATAACGGAATTTCTTTTGTGGTCGGTGTGGTTTTACTATGATAAATATATTGCTAACTATGATATTTTTATTTTTCAGAAAGAACTAAGAGGAACTTTGGGCACATTTCTCCAAATACTTTGTTCCCTGGGTATAGTGATTACTTTTGCAGTGGGACCGTTTGTATCATACATCACTTTTAATATCGTTCTAGCATGTTTGATAGTTGGGACTGGTGTTCCACTGTTATTTCTAATGGATAGCCCCTACTACATGTATTCAAAAGGTTCGTATTTTAAAATGTACCTTATTTTGTTAGCAGTAGAGTTGGTTTTAGCATTTACCAAATTAGATGGCTAGTTACAGTAAGAACTAGGTCTGTTATTTTTGTTAAATTACAAAGAATTATTAAAAGAAAAACAAACCACAACAAAAACAAAACACTTAGTTTCATACGTACCGACCAATGTATTAAACCATAGGTACAGTCGAGATTATGTAAAATAATGTAAAAATGTATCAATTAAAAACTGTAATTGCTACAAACCCAAAAACTATTTAACATTTCAGGTAATGTGGATAAAGCTACAAAAACCCTGATCTATCTCAGAGGATCTGAAGCGACAGCTAAATCAGAAATCGAAGAATATAAATATACAAAAGAAACCCAAAAAATAAACAAAACCTCTTTACTTCGCAGCAATTTATTTTGGAAATCATTGTCCTTAGCATGTCTCGTATCTGGAGGCTCTCAAATTATAGGTTATAATGCTGTTTCGTACTACACGCAAACGATTTTGGAATCTACACACACTAACGTAAGGTCGGAAATCGGTTCTGTGATCATAGGAGTCATACAGCTGATAGCTAGTTTCTGTACTGCGACTATTACTGACAGATTCGGACGAAGACCCATATTGATTGCGTCTCTATTCTCTGTTTTAATTGGAATGGTAAGTAAATTAGTACTTATTAGTAGTTTTTAAAAATGAAAAAAATTTGATGTCAGAATTTTTGGCTGAAAATTATACTACTTTTTCGCAATTCAATTAAAATAAGGGGATTTTTTTTTAATTATGGTGTATTTGTAGTATAACAAGGTAACTTTTCAATTTTCATGAAAAAAAGGAATTTTAAAAAAACATAAAAATAAAAAACAAAAAATTTTCTACATTTTTTGCATAAATTTTGAGATCTTTTTATTACCTACAACTTTGCCATTTAACTTTTATTAGTAGTAAAACAAAAACCATATCAGACTAATCTCATAAACTGTGATAGCTAGAAAGCTGAAATTTTTACAAATCCTGTCATCCTTAAATTCCATAAAAAATTGAAGTTTAACAAAACATTTATTTCCTCTTTTTTTGTAATTCCAGGTCGGGTTAGGATCATTCTTCCAGGTTGCAGAAAACCCTGCACATGAAGTAACAGGTTTCTTGAATTATCTGCCCACTGCTTCATTGGTTATCATTACTTTTGGATTTAGCGCTGGTAAGTATTGGTACTGATAAGATTTGCTGTGTCATCAACCATAATTAATTAAAAACAAAGTCTATGAAAATAGGAAATAAAACATTAAAAAAATATTTATTTTTCTAATTATTGCATTGTTATTGACTCTCAATGAATAAAAGAACTGCTTGTATCAGTCCATCTATAGTTATCTTTAGTTAGCTTTAACTGTTTATATTTGATTTTGTTATTTATCGATTAGGTACATTCTTTTATTTCATTTTACAAAACATACGCCTTAAGTTTACAAATAGCAACTGCATTTGAAACCACTTTATTACATCGAGTATTTCTTTGACGTGTCTGTAGGTGTGTCTATCTGTCTGTGGCATCATACGGCGTGTGGCATCCGAACGGATGAAGCGATTTCAATTCAGTTTTTTTTTGCATTAAAGATGACTTATCTGCGAGTGTTCTTAGCTTAATTTGATGACAAAATGTGTCGACGGTTTTAAAAATTCTTAATTCAATATTATTTGTTACGTAGGATCATGAATTGAAATAATACTATAATTTCTTCAACAGGTATAGGTTCAATAACGTGGTTATATTCAGCGGAGCTTTTTGAAGGTCCGGCGCGAGCTTTTGGAGTATCCATAGTGTTATCTTTAACAATGTTAATAATATCTATTCTATCAAAATACTTTTCATTTCTAACCTTGACAATAGGAGCTGCTAACACGTATTGGATTTTTAGCTTAAGCTGTGCCATTATTTTAAGTTTAATATACTTATTTGTACCAGAGACCAAAGGGAAAAGCTTTAGTGAAATCCAGAAAATTCTTAATGAAAGGACTTTTAATTTTAAAGTTCAAAAAGTTCATCATGAAAATAAGAAAGAAAATATGGGTAGTGCTTGAAAAAGGGGATTAAAAAGAGAAATGTAAAGTGTTAATACCACCGAAAGTACAAAAGATAAAAGAAAATAGGGACTATACGACGTAACTCATTTATTCTTACGTCTCTTTTTTACACTTGAATAAAGTTAGAGTTAGAATGAGAAGAATATACTTAGTGCTGTCATTTAATACTAACATAGAAAATAATAAATGTCTATGGGTAAGGAATTACACATACTAATTCTTATTTAGTTTTTATTAAGATGTTATTTGTACAAAATATTGTAATTAATATGTATGATAAGTTTTTAATGTTATAAATAATATAATAAGACTGAAAATAGAATCTTTTAGTTACATAATGTCATAAGTAAAATATTACAATGTACAAAACACATAGTTAATGGAACATTTGATTTGATTCTGTGCCTAATTATTGACTGTCAGTCTGTCAGTTTGGATATCATATAATTATGTAGAAACATGATCGATCGAACACATTTGTAGTGTATAATTATGCAGAATATTAGACTACTTTTATCCCGTGGGATATTTTTTGTTCCTTTGGGATAACAAGTAGAAGGACTACGGCTGCGAAACAAGAACGGTTCCGATCCGAACAGACCAGTAGTTACTAATAAAATTAAGTGTTTAGAACTTTAAGTTGTTATTTTATACCTAATAATTTTGTAACGGTTAAATACGCAATATGTAATAGTTAAAACACGTGACTGTGAAGAATAAAATCTGACTTTTATTTTCTTTTTGTGTGTCGTTATATTTTCTTTTAAGAATAAAAACCTCCTTCATTATAATAATATTTCGACAACAGATATTATGGGAAAAAGATTGCCACATCGGACTGCAGATAATTTTGTAAATTATTCCTAAATTAAAGTACTAATATTAGTAAGTATGCCATACATTTTAAATTAGTTAACATTACCTAGCTGTTAGTTTTTACGAGTACCAACCAATCTAGCAACCTATCCTACTAATATTATAAATGTGAAAGTTTCTAAAGATGATAACGTTGAACGGATTAAGCCGAAACTTGGCACACAAATAGTTTGCATCCAGGACATAGGATAGATTTTATCCCGATTATAATTTCCGTGACATGTTTTTCTATAATCAGGCTGTATTATAAGAATCTTGAATTTGTGTCTAGTAGAAGTGTTACTTGAGTCTTCTCAATAAACTGATACAAGCTAATGTGGTGATTGAGAAATGATTGACGGTTAGTAGGTCAACGACCGATGACGTCAATACACGATACATTGCTTCGTCAACGAGTATTTTTGCAACTTGTCGAACGTACGAGTAATTTAAGGATTTGTACCTACATAATAAGAATTAGACCTTAGACTTACTATGAAATATATTCACGTTTTTTAAACTAGCTAGAGTAATAATTTGAAAAACAAAAAACACGTCTATTATATTTTTTTAGTAAAATAACTGTAGCCTCTGTCACTCACAGTGTGTTCCGATTTTTTTGTGAAAAATTTTGTGTCCCGCGCGAGGCATAATTTGTCCCGCGTTTTGGGGATTATGAAACTATTTTTGATTGTTTGTTTAATTGAGAACATTTAGTTTTTTTATTATACTGTAACCTAACTATCACAGTTAAGTATCTATTCGTACCTAACGATAGGGTAAATCGGACTTAAAACTTAGACTATTCTCCTTCTAGGGCAGTCGGGCAAATAATTATTGTTTGCTGAGTTTATTGTGACACAGGTGGTTTTTATGCACTATAGACTCTTTGAGAGGTAAGTAAATGTGAGTAATTGTTTTAATTTTACTCGTAATAAACAAAACAACTTGTACCTACGTAATATTCTAGAATATTTGCATACTACGAATAACTTGATTAACTGATTAGTATAATACTTAATGTTATATTGCAATATTTTTGTTTGTAGGTACTTTTGACAACTGATCAAACATTATGTATAAGTACATAGATGTCGCACGAAAGAAAACAATGAAAATATTTTCTCGGTAAGTATTACTACGTTTGCTATACATTGCGCAGTAATTATTGTAAGTTGAAAAGCAATTCCATGGAAGCCGCAATGTGTGTAGTCAGCATTTAAGTATTTATGGCAAAGATTTTTATAACTGTCGCAAAGTTTTAGTTGCCGTTTAGTCAGATAGTGCAACCGAAATGACAGAGGCGTTTGTGTTTCACGATTTTTAAATCTAGTATTAAAAAAAAAAATAATACAGAATATTGTTCCCGCCAAAAATTAATTTCGAAGAAGAAATAATTTTGTTTTAAAAATGAGACTGCCGATCGAAATTTCGTCGAATATTCTTCGGGAATATATAATGGTGTTTATAGGTATGTATGGAATATTTTTATTGTTTTTACAAACAATAGATTAAAACCTGATAGTATAAAAAATAAGTTCCCGCCAAATAAATATTTAAAACTTCATAACATGTTGTTACATAAAAACGCAATTAATTTATGTAAAATGAAGTACGAGAGGGAAAAGTATAATTTATTTTTGTACTACAATTGCAGTTTTCAGGTATTTTATTTCTTTTAATACTCAATTTTGTTTTGAAAAACGTAGCCCTTTTATATTCAAGATTAAAAACTATTGAGTTTTTCATATTTTTTTCTTTATCCTTTTTTTCTTTTGTTTATCCTGAAAAACATTTTGCGTTTTCGAGATTTTGTAATTTCGTGTTTCTGCCTGTAATAATAAAATGTTAGTAATAATAATTATAGCTACATTATTAAAATAATTATACACCAGACGCAGCTACAAAATAAGCAAAATAATTATACCGGAGACATATTGAATCTTAGCTTTTCGGTATGTTTTTTTTAAGAATGGAGAGTTTGCCATAGAAAAATCTATGATTATATTTTACTTATCTATAATGCAATATTATTTTCTATGCTACAAGCGTTCTTATTGTGTCGGTAATAGATAAGAGATCCAGACAAAATGATAATTATTATCTAATATACTAGAAACTCGCTCCCACTTTACTTCAGTGAACATGTGCCTATGTGCGTACCTAAAAAATAAAATAGAGAATAACTTTTTGTGCCTATAATATTGCTTCCCACTTTTTCTATTGTCCTGTCTTTTATTTAATTTTGTCCCACTCGAAGTTGGTCAAAAGATGCGTTGGTACCCCTGAGGACTAAGATGGTCGCCTCGTGTATAGTGTACTCTGGCACTCAAGAGGGCAGTCGCTACCAAGGCTTACCTCACAGATGTTTCTTTAAAAAAAAATTGGCGTTGACGACAGCCTCTTTATTACCATGTAGGATATGTTTAAACTATAAAAGCGTTATAAAGATAAATGAGTAAAACAGTAATAAGCTTTAATAATAATCTAACGTCTAATCTAATCTAGGTATGTAATATGTGAGCTAATTTACATTAGTCTGTAACAATTTACCACATCTTTTTGGAGGAAAATTGTATTATAAAATAAAATTGTATTTTATTCGTTAAATCGGGGGCCTGTGAATTTATTATATTATGGTTTATTTAGTTAAGCTCCAATTTCTGAACTCTATCTTATCAGATTCAAATACTTGTGGTTGAAGTTTCGAGATAGGTACCTACTTTTAAACATCCCTTTTAAATTCCGAAATATGTAATAAGTATTTTTTTTATTGTTGTAAATTCAATAAAAAAATTAAAAGGCGTATAATAAATACATTTATTTACAAATACACGCCGGTTTTTTCACATTGAGCAATCTATGTAAACCGCTAAAGATTAAAGTGTTAGAAAGTATCAGTAACATCGATTTTCGGATTCAAGTTACGCCTTAGACACCGTTGTCTTGTTCATTTAACCCGTTGTCGAGATAAACCGAAATCTCTTATCATTATCACTGTTCACGGTCGACTGAATTGGTAGTTATCTACAAAGATTTCATTTATTTTATTCGCTGAATCATTAATTTTGCTTAATACTTTTTGGGATACCACAGGGTGGAATTTTATGTCCGTTTTTTAAGTGATTTAAAAAAGGGTCTATAGTTGGAAACTAAACTAGAATTCCCTATGTAGTGGTCACCTTGGACGACACCCAGACATTAAAGAATTTCATCATTAAAATTTCTGCCTTTCTGGTAATCAAACCCGGGATCCTATGAACGGCCATATAACATTTCTGATATTGTACTTTATTGGTCAATAATAACTGAAGTAGGTACTGTGTGATTGACAATGTTAGGGAACTGCTAGTGTGGTCAGAAAGTGAACGAATGACCGATAATTGCCAAAAATTCTTCATCGTTACCATGCTTTAGAAGGCGTGACAAGCAGACGGTACTCGTTGTTATAGATGGATGGCAGTTGTTAAGCCATGTCTGAGGTATTTGAGTGGAATAAAACCTTTGGTCAAATATTGGTCACGAACCCCTCCGGCAATCCACACTGGAGCATCGTGGCAGAGTATGCTTAATGGCTTCTTAGCTGAGAAGAGATCTGTACCCATCAGTTGTAGACCTTGAACAAGTTGAGGTTGTTGCAACTGTAGACAAATGTCTTACTGATAAAGTTTCACGATTATCCTTATTGGTTGCATAATGGTTATGGTGGATTAATTCTTGAATAAATCCTCAGCAAACATTGAACAACTGAGATAAATCTCGTCTAAATAAAAGTTAATGTTGAATGTGTTATTTGAGCGCTTAAGGAATTGGTTGTGCAAATCGAAGATTGTGATGCTAATGTACACATAAAATGGGCTGATGACTGCAGAGAATTAAATTTAATTTAAAAAGCATTTGATTTAGAAATCGTTGATCGAATAGGAGATAGTTGTTCATATTATTTATAATAACAATCATCGTCCTATCTTAAACGGTACTAGCAGTTTCCCTTTAATTTCTTTTGCAACGAAAGTCTATCCGTCTTCTAGATCTAATCTATTTGGAAAATTTATATATTGTACGCTTTTCGCATTTATGATATTTGGAAATAAGTTAGGTTCTAGTACGTAGTATTTAGTCTTAACAATTTTTAATAACCTTTCCTTTAACTTTCTTTTTAAAGTTTAAAGCACCCTATATGTATACATTATAATCCACCGGCTGAGACTATTTAGTTCTTTGAATCTTATCTTGTTATACTATTAAGGTAAGCAGTTCTGATGTATTTATCTTTACTATTGTCTGAGTGCAGATAATGATACAAAGTAGTTGCTTAGCAAAAGTAGAAATGTTATTCTGGATTTAAATGGCAGGTTGTTTTTATTAAGACGAATGTTTTCCCGTATGAGACCAACAATCCATTTTTGGTTTAAATACTTCAATGGACAACAAGAAAAAATAATATAGTTTCAATATTAATCAATTTATTTAATAGCCTACTTATTTAAAATTATTGCTATTTGTATGAATTTGATTCGCTAAGTCTAACCTAACCTAACCTTACCTAAAATTGTAATTTTGACTCCTGAGTTCAAAACTATACACAAAACATGTTAAAAATGAATCGCATGACGCTAATAACGTAACATGATTTTTACTTCAGTGAATCTCAGCGTGGTGACTACTGGAATGTCTTTTGGATGGCCATCGCCCATGTTGTTGAAATTACAGGACCCCTCCCAGAGCCATCTTTCAAGGCCTATCACGGCTGAAGAGGGTTCCTGGCTAGTTTCCCTGGGCTTTCTCGGAAGCATTTTCAGTAAGGACTTTTGTTATCATAATTTATACTAACATATAAAGCTGAAGAGTTGTTTGTTTGAACGCGCTAATCTCAGGAACTACTGGACCGATTTGAAAAATTATTTTACTGTAAGATAGTTCATTTATCGAGGAAGCCTATAGGCTATATAACATCACGCTAAGATGAATAGGAGAGGAGCAGCAAAAAAATATATTCCAGAAACGGGAAAATTACGCGGGCAGAGCCGCCGGCGATTTCTAGTAATACTCGTAATATAGATACTGTTCCCCATTTAGCTTAAAGATTTAGATCGTTAACAGTTATTATATTTGGTAAATCATTATCAGTAGGCAGATCTTGCTTATCTTATCTAGATTTATTTACGTAATCATCTTCAGTATTTAGTCGAATATGTTCTTAACTATCAGACTTTGAAAATTAAAAATACTTCAACGTATTCAATGAGTTGAACTTTCAAACGAATAAGGTCATCTTAGAAGTCCTTCATCATGACATTGTTACTAAGATAATCCTTATTGAAGATAACCAGATGTTTAAACTTATACATACAGATTAAAGCGTACATCTAGGCATTGGGGTATGCTCTTTAATTCTATAATAATAAGATCTATTTTCCACAGCCGATGTTCCTTCGGGATATTTGATGGATTGGTTAGGAAGAAAGCGTACTCTACTGTTAATGATACTACCAAAACTGGGAGGTTGTTTTCTCCTCATTTACGGAGCAGAAGTATGGGTATTGATCCTTGCACGGGCAATCATTTTGATGAGTGATTCGGTTCTCATGATCACAGTTCCTGTTTATTCTTCTGAGTTGGCTAGAGTACGTAATTTTGGACTCTTTATTACTTTTTTATGGGATTATTGCTATGAATTACTGCGCAAAATGAGTATTACAATTTGTTTCAAAGTAGTATTTAACGTGATAATTTGATTGATAATTGGAACTACAAGACAGAGCCTCTATATATTCTTGAGCTTCCCTTAAATACTCATATAAAACCAGAGATCGAAAGACACTCATAGAGAAGGAAATGTGATTTCAGCTAGAATCTGTCGAGTTGCTGAAACTGCATTACTTTTTCATTTCAACAATATCTTGGATCTTTGCTAAGACACAAATTGTGTTTGCTTTTCAGAAAGAGTACCGTGGCACCCTGGGTACATTTCTCCATATCTTCTGTTCATTGGGTATGGTAATCAGTTTTGCTGTGGGACCGTTTGTATCATATATAACTTTTAACATCATTTTAGCATGTATGATTGCCGGGACTGGTCTTCCACTTTTACTTGTACCAGATAGTCCATATCAGATGTATTCTAAAGGTGTGTAGTTTAATTTATACCTTATACTGTAAGCAATAAAGGTGAATTTGTCATATTCTCTAATTGCTAGACGATGTTAAAAATTTATGAATTATTAAAAAGTAAGTAATACGTCATTCAATGGGTTCTAGGTTCAAAATCCAGCAAGGCGAATGATTGAATGACGAATTTATATTTTTGGTTTAGGTCTAAGTTTAAGACATTAATCTAAATGTATTGCTATGAGATTAATGGCATAGGAAATAATACTGTAGACTCATAGCGTCACATTAGTGCTAGCATTTTTTTTCTATAGTCAGGAAGTTATTATGTAACCAAAAATGTACCTTATATTTCAGGTAAAACAGCTGAAGTCACCAAAACTTTGACTTACCTGAGAGGTTCCGAAACCGCAGCTAAATCAGAAATCGAAGAGTACGCAAACACGAAGAATGATCCACAACTAAAAAAATCAACTTTACTTCGCAACAAATTGTTTTGGAAATCCTTCATTTTAGCATTTCTTGTATCTGGTGGCTCACAAATTATAGGTTATAATGCTGTTTCGTACTACATGCAAACGATTTTGGAATCTTCTAACACTAACGTAAGGTCGGAAATCGGATCTGTGATAGTCGGTGTGATACAGCTGATAGCTAGTTTATGTACTGCAGCTATTACTGATAGATTTGGGAGAAGACCTGTATTAATTGCTTCTTTATTATCAATCTTGTTAGGAATGGTGAGTATCTAATTTCTGTAATCAGTATTGTTGGCATAGATGTGCTCATATTTTGCAGCTTGCGGTAATCCTTACTGATCATTTGAGTTACTGTGGGAAAAAATTATAGTCATTGGATGGGTGACCGCTAGTGTAAATTTCTTCAAACGTGCTTAAAATTGCACGTTAAGCTGTTGTTTCCAGTTGTAACCAATAGTAAAAGTATTCTGAGAGGCTTTTAGGTGCCAAAAGATTATTTGACATTTGTGACTTTTCCACCTAGAAAAGAAACAGCACAGTCCAGCAATTTCCTTAAGCTGAAGAAGTTATTTGTACTACTAAGTAGACACAATTTTATGGGACAGTTATTAAGATATCATTCAAAATCTTCAAGGTACCCCGATAATTTTATATTCCTTCTTTATTTTTTGCATTTCAGATTGGATTAGGTGTATTCTTCCAATATTCCGATAATGGTTATGAAATCAAGGGATTTTTGAATTATCTACCGACTGCATCTTTGGTTATAATCACATTCGGGTTTGGTGCTGGTAAGTTTAAAGAACAGCTAATTCCAATCGTTTATAACCTGAAAAGTCTAGAAAGTGAAGTAGATGAATAACCGTTACAATACAATATTTGAAAAGTTATGTGCGTATTAGATAGTAATTATCACTTGCTACGGTGAAAGAAAACATCATGAAGAAACCTGCACACCTGAGAGTTCTCCAAGAAGTTCTCAATGGTGTGTGAAGTCTGCCAATCCGCAGTAGGCCAGCGTGGTGGACTATGGCCTGTCCTCACACTGTGAGAGGAGACCCGAGCCCAGCAGTGGGACAGTTATGGGTTGCGACGATGATGTAAGTGATTTAATATATGAAACTCAATAAGCTGCAACTCCTATTTTCATTAGTCACATTTCTTCAACAGGTATAGGGTCATTGACCTGGGTGCTGTCAGCAGAACTCTTCGAAGGTCCAGCTCGAGCATTTGGTGTCTCCAGTGTACTTACCCTCACGATGTTTATCATCTTTATTTTAACCAAATACTTTCCTCTTTTAACTATAAGCCTTGGAGCTGCCAATACCTATTGGCTGTTTAGCACCAACTGTACTATTATCCTCATTTTGATATACCTATTCGTGCCAGAGACTAAAGGAAAGAGTTTTGGTGAAATCCAGAAGATTTTAGTTGAAAGGACATTTAATTTTCGGAAGGAGGTTGAAAAAGATCTGGGAAAAGCTTGAGGTAGTGCTATTTAAGTTAAGTTTATATTACTGTTTTAAGAACAAAATTAAATAAAATGTTTGAGTACTGGTAGGTATGTGGAATACTGAATAATTTACCCGTCTTTTAGTACTGATACCAAACTTAAAATGCAAGCTTAACAACGCAAGAACTACAGAATATTATAGAATTACATAGATCTCACGAACTACTGGACTGATTTCAAAAAATCTTTTAGTGTAACATAGTTCATTTATCGAGGAAGGCTATAGGCTTTATAACATCACGCTAAGATGAATAGGAGAGGAGCAGCAATAAAAAAATTGCGAAAACAGTAAAATTACGCGAGTGGAGCCGCAAGCGATTACTAGTAAAAGATAATTTTTCAGATCAAAGTCTGTCTGTTTAGTAAAAGATTTAACTTAGAAATCGTGATTCACTTTGTCCGTTAGGAAAGTACACGTTTAAACGGTATCGTGGTTTCTGTATCTGTCTATCAATAGTTTATTATCTGTGTTATTTATTTTTCCTCTTTCCTTTCATTCTTGCGATCCACTCACCCTTCCTCTTATACTTTGCTATTGTACCATTCTTTTCCTTTATCCATTGTTCTTAAGTACCTATTGGTAGCTTAGTTGCATGAAAGAGATTATTTGTTGAGATAATGTATTGTGTTAGTTCCGCAAAGGAGAGCGGGAAATGTAACATGTTTTGTGAGGAAATTATAATTACTAGAGGCTTATAATTCGATAATTAGGTATTCTATATTATCTTATCTATAAACTATTAGATGTCTTGTGTTCTGCAATATATTATTTATCTTCTGTGATTTAGTTGATCCCTTAGTTTTCAACATTATTTCGTATACGTATTTCGCATACGGACAGACTTTGTTGTGCAAAATTATCTTTTACTAGCAATCGCTTGCGGCTCCACTCGCGTAATTGTACCGTTTTGCATTTTTTTATTGCTGCTCCTCTCCTATCCATCTTAGCGTGATGTTATATAGTCTATGGCGTTCCTCGATAAATGGACTATCTAACACTAAAATATTTTTTTAATCGGTCCAATATAGTAAATAAAGTACTACCTACTGGGATCAACTGTAGTGCTAAAGTTTAGAACCTAAACCGATACCTATACTTGGTCTGGTATGCATGTACCTACAGATTTTCAAATTATTAGAATCCGTTCAGTTCTTAAGAGTTCTATAAGAAACACACGTACTAACTATATGATTAGATATGTATAGGTACTTAAATAAATACGATACTGAAGCATCAATAATTCACCAATCGAAACCCTTATTTATTCAACATTTCCTGAATCTCAAGTAAAGTTTTTCCCTTCGTTTCTGGGACAAAGAAAATTGTAAAAACAAAAGCTATCGCGCAGGCACTGGAGAATATCCAGAACGTTATGTGCCCTCCAAGAGACGTTATAACGTAACCAAAGACGGTTGCGACACCGAAACCAAATAACCACGCTATCTATGGTTATCGCCACGGATGAACCAGTACTCCTGACGTTAGATTGGAACATTTCTCCGATAAAAGTTCCTGGTATTATCCCGAATCCTGAAACAAAAGTGGATTATGAGAATATGATAAAAATGATAGTGTTTTTTTTCTTTTTTTTAGATTTTCAACAATAATAAGAAATACAAAGGATTGAATTTTAGATGTCTTTTTAAGAATAATGCGAGGACGAGTAAGTTTGAGAATTGGCATAGTTAACGTTCACATGGAGAAAAAGAAAAAAAGTATAATTAAATGTTACAAATTACATGTCACGTAGTGACTAAAACAAAACACACTAGCCCGCTGCAAATTTTACTACAGGATAAAAAAACTTAAACTCACCCATATCATATGAAATGAAGAAAATAATTAAAGTGACCAGGGGCAACCATTCAAGCTTAGTAACAGATGAATGGCCTACATCATCCAGATAAAAATATACACCTAAAACTGCCTGAAAGAAGTAAAAAATAAAAATTAATACTTAAACGAAAAACCCAACTACTATAAATAAGTTTTGGGTGTTGGGGGCCCCGTTATTAAAAAATATAGAGCCTTTATCACAACCTTAATAGAAACGAAGTCACCTCACATCTTTTATGTTCAAGAAAGTATTCACTTAATATATAAAACAACAATGGCTTGCCTGTAACTAAACTGGTCTATGTTGCAAAATAAAGTTATCAAACGAAACGCGTTTAAAGTTAATGTTTAAATAGCCAATCAAATTCTAACATGGTATTTTAATGATAACCTTACTTTGGTGACCGATGACACTTGAGACCACTTTTGCTTGGATTTATTTATTGTTCAAAAATGCTCATAGCTAAAAAATGTTACATAGACCACTTTAGTTCCAGGCTAGTTAACTAATAATCTGAAACTTACTAAACTTAAGCTGCATACTGCAGTCGATATTAGCAGCAAAATTTTTCGTCCATTCCTCTCAACAAACAACGGTGTTATCGAACTAGCGAAAAGCTGCGTTATTCCTATTATAATAGTGGCTATATTAGGTTCTATAGAAGATCCTGCTAAATCAAATATGGTTGTAGCAAAAAATGTCACTGCTATTATACCACTTAATTGTTGTAGTATGTTTAAAGTTAAGGTGATAAATAGGGCTTTTCTGTTACTCTTTATTGAGAATATTTGCACCCATTCTTCTTTGACACTAATTTTTTCTTCACTATCTTTAAGCGTCATTACTCTGTCCATTTCTTCGAGACGACCTAAATTGTGTAAGACGAGTTTTGCGGCATTTTCCTTACCTGTGAGTAGAAGATTTTCATGATTAAATATTATTTGGACCTGTTTGGAATAATACCGTACTCTTTATGTCAAATAATAGTCTGTGTGGTCAACTGTTTGATGAAGGGGCCTTCCGTGCGAAAAAAAATATACTTACAATAAATCGCTTACAGTAGGTATGTATTGTCATTAGTAAAGTATAGACAATTTATGCATGATTTTTCAATATGACTGACCAAGTCAACTGTAAGTCACGTCAGTTAGCGAAGTCCCAATAACTTTTGATAGAGTGGACTGAATTAAATAAAATAAAGCCTAAATAACGCCCCGAGTTCAGGATTATTTATGTATGTCATTCATTGTTCTTTCAAATCAGCCGTTTTTACGTGATGCTCTTTCAAACACACAGACAAACAGAGCCCCCCCAACTTTCAATTTTATTATTATGTAAGAAGAAGAGGTAGATTATTATAATTACCTTTCATCACAAAATATAGGGGTGTTTCGGGTATTAATAAAATCCCGATGCAATATATCATAGTTAAAACAGTCCCTACAATCCCTGTTACAGAGTATGGGAAATAGGGTCCTATAGCATATACTAGGAGAGTACCAAAAGTACTAAATATCCCCGTTCCTGTTAGTAGAATCCCTCGTAAGTTCGTTGACCTGAAATAATACAGATTCAAAATAATGATTAATTTAGGTATCAAGATACATACTACTTATGCACGTATTTTTTAATAATACGGAGGAAATTAAAAGAGAAAGGTAAGTAAGATACTAAGATGAATAATGTAAATATGGTTGTCAACTTTTAATACAAGATTTAATACATAATTATTATTATTTATTTGTAAAAAAATATTTATTTTTTATTTTTGTCTGTTTGTCTGCTTGATCCGGCTAATCTATGAAACGGCTGGTCCGATTTCGACGGGACTTTCACTGGCGGGTAACTGATGTAATAAAGAGTAACTTAGGCTACTTTTTTTACAATATCCCCTTAAAAAAACGTTATGCAATACTTGAACGACCGTTTGTTAATTTTGTCTAATTCAAATAAAGAACCAAGCAATGATTTGGGCTGTGTAATAATAATAATATATAATCTTCATTCATTTAAGGAACTAAATTAAAAGATAGAGGCGTAATTACACGAACACATCAAAGTAATTCAAAGTTGTAAATATATTTATCCTGCACCATTCAATGGCAAATTTAATTATACTCGTAGGCGTAGTACTCCTTTAAAGCTATTAATTAGTCAACGATAATAATATAATTAAGCTTCGACGGTTGACATACGGTTATAAGGCAAGAAATTATCTTTGCCACGTTTTAGTGTCATTGGCCCTAGTTGGTTGGTAGAATTAACTGTTAGAAATGATTGATTATAAAGAATTGACTCCGAAAAATTAGGGAGGGGGCGCCAAAAAATGTAAGCCGCAGACCAAAAATATAATAGACTCAGTGTTCAGAACAAAAAAGTGAGGTAATGTTTTTTTTTTTTACGATCTTCTAAGAAATGTATCGGAAAACGTTATCTACTGCTGTTATCTATTATGTTTTTCTACTGCGCTTCTTTGTTCTGAAGACTGCGTCTATTTATTTTATGGAGATGAATCCAATGATCCAGTAGTTCCTGAGATTAGCGCGTTCAAAAAAACTCTTAAACTTTATATTATTGCTATAGATTATTATCTATGACAAGAGATAAACAAAGGATAATTTGCTGGAATGAACATATCAGTAATAAGTTACATACTAACGCAATTTCGCCAATGTACACCAAGTTGGTAACAAAGATTATGCCAGTGCCAAGGCCAGTAAGGATTCTTCCAGAATATATCATGGCAAGGTTTTTTGCCATAGCCAAAATGACGAAGGCAAGTACGGCAATGGATCCTCCCAAAAGCAAGCATGGCTTCCGACCGATGAGGTTTGAAAGGAATCCGGAGACATAAGGCCCTAGAATTAAGGAAATAACTAGTAATTAGTAATGGAAAAACAAAACTATGATAACTAAAAATTGAGAGGGATTTTCGGAAAAAAAAAATAGTAGGAAAGGCTAAAAGCTAAAAAGGCAAAAGCTAAAGGCTAAAAGGCTAAAAAAAAGTAGTAGTCTGAGTACAGTAATGGAAATTAGTGGAAAACTCAGACCAAAAAATATACCTATTTATATACTCCGCCTTCAGAAAAAAAACGTAGTCGAAAAATGTAACGTAAATAACAAATGATAACATTTTCCCGGTACATTGCTCGGCGGCAGGCCGTGCAGAGTGACCTATGTCAGATGGTAAAAAAAATAAAAAAATTGACCTCACTTTTTTGTACTGACGACTGAGTTTATTGTATACTTTCTGGTCTGAAGTGAAAAGTCATAAAATAAATTGTATGATTTATTAAAAAAAATATGAGTAGTTTTTTTTTAAAAGATGAGTAGTTTTTTTTAAAGATGAGCAGTTTTTCTTACCAGTAATAGTTCCAATATACAGCAATGATCCTATAAGTGAGGCTTCTGTTTCCGTGACAATATCCGGGAGAGGAGATTGTTCAGGATCTTGAAGCTTGGGTATAATAGGGGCAGTCCACCCTAGGCCAAAACCCACGAGTGTTTGACCTAGGTATACTGAAAGACAAGTAAATTATTCCCGATTATGCTATTTTATGGATTATGCTTATTGCTTGCCTAGTGGTTTGAACGTTGGTCTCTCGAACGGGAGTTCCTGGGTTGAAACCCCCCGGCACGCACCTCTAATTTAAAAATTTATGTGCGTATTAAATACTAATTATCATTTGCTATGGTGAAGGAAAATATTGTGAAAAAACTGTACGCCTGAAACTTCCTTATAAAAACATATTTTTTTTAAAACTAAGAATTCAATAAGCATCAAAAAAAGTATAAAAAATGTACTTACTCCATATTGCAATGCTTAGTTGCTTTTTGACGTATTTCTGCATTTTAAACCTTTGTATTGTATCACCTTTTATTTGTATCAGAGTAAAGACTATAATAAACTATTACGTGTTAAAACCATAATAATTGTGTATAATAATTTAATCACACTTTTAAATAACTTCGTATTATTGCTATTACACAATACTATCTAAAAATTTTAAAAGTCTCATTTACCTATTGTAATTTAGCATTTTGTATTCTTAAGATATTATTTTAATACGCATTCATTAAGTAAAATATCTATTAATCTTTTCAAAGCATTATAAATTGTATTTAAAGAGTAATAGGAATGTAATTTGTTTGAATATATTAATTTATGTTATCTTCATTATCAATATAATTTTCTGATATGCTTAATATCTTTGCAACCAAATACTGTGAGACTAGTGGGGTGAATTTAATCTCATATTTTTTTAACGACATAATTATTTTGAAGTGAAAACTTGTTTACCATCGTTGTGTTTTGAAAGTGGATGAAACGAAAAAGCAACAGTGAAAAGAGACAGACACATAAATTAGGTGGGAGAAAATGAGATAGGAAGCATTATACAGTGTTTTTACTAGATGGCAGCACGGGAGTTGCTTCCTAGCGACATCTGTTATCATGTTAGGAGTAATATTTTGTCAAATATTGAATACTGTTTTGAGTATGAGTTTGGGAAACCCTACACTAAGTTATCACTGCTTTTTTGCAATAGTTTATTTGCGTTTTAATTTGAGTCCAATTTACCCCATCATACTCCAATTACTTAGTAATAATATATATTACTTATTAGATATAAATTGATAAGATTATCGTTTTCTATATTTTTGTTTCATTTCAATAGCAATGTAGCCATCGCAATATACGGATAGGTTAATATAGTCTTATGCTATGTATGCCTAAATTAGCTGTTAAAATAGCTGTCTCTAAGAAATTATACAAGAACAAAGAAACCTTCAAGTTTTTGAAAGCCTATTTTTATTAGAATCTATGGAGTATTTAAATAAAAAATGACAAATGTTAAAATTAACTTTTTAATTTAACTCTGTTCAGGCTGACTTTTAAAGGCAGGCTTTTGTACAAAAACAAATGAGAAACGACTTTTCAGTTGTATATTACGATCATTAATAATTATAGTTGAAAATACATATGTACTTAGTAGAGAATAATATCTCGTATACTGGACATATGAATTCAAGACCTTGTGGTGGAAGAATTTGGGCCTTCCAGGAGGTAGAAGAGACACCATCCACTTCTGAGTCTATGCTAACAATCCAGCTAGTGGCACCTTACATACTATAACAGGTTTCTTCGAAGCCATTGACTTCAAACTTAAACTAATAAAGCTATCACCCTTTTAAAGTCGATGTAATATTTTTTAGGACGTTGGAAAACTTTTGAGAAGCCATCATCTGGGCTCATAGTTTTGTTATTCTTCGACATACGTAACATGATCTTAGTTACATGATGTGACAGGAACCCCTATCCATCAAATGGCTCATTATAATCAGATTGAAGCTATTATCGTCCCAGTATATTCTGAATTTCATTCAAAGTTCTGCCCTTAGTTTCTGGGACAAATTTGTAAGTGAAGAAGAAAGCTGCTATACAGGAGCAGGAGAAAATCCAGAAAGTGACGTCTCCACCTACGATCCTGACCATGGATCCGAAGCCTGATGCCACTCCGAAGCCGATAAGCCAAGCTGTCGTCATGGCGATAGCTGATCCTGTGCTTCGAGCATTGCCTCTGAACATTTCACCAACTAACGCTGACGGCATAGTCCCAAAACCTTAAGGAAACATTAAATTATACGTTGTAATTTAAGGCCTGTTTTGGTACTTGAAATGTCCTATAATATTTATTGTCTAAGGGAATACTGATGTTGGAATTTTACGAAGATGGATTGCCTACTCTTATCCTGATGAATTTTAGAAATAAAATAAGATTCTGGTAACATTGAATAGTGAAACAACTAGAGTCATTAATGCGCTGTCATTAAATTCTCATTATTTTAATTCTTACCCTATAAAAGGGCAATGACGGATGGACAAAGGCTGAAAGTTTACTGAAGAGAAGTAGGAAAAAGAAAGATACTTCTATCACTAAAAAAACAGTAGGCAACTTACCAACTTCATAAGAGGCGAAGTACATAATAAGAGCGAAGAGCGGAAGCCATCCCACTTCAGCTACTACTGGGCTCTCCATTCTAGACATGAAGAAGTAGGTGCCAAGTATGAACTAAAACAAAAGACAATTTACTTAATAACACAATAACGAACTGAACCATTACACCTAGAAGGATGAAACATTAAACAGGGGTTCCTTATTATAGTTATAGATAGGTGTGGGACCACTACGAAAATATCTTGGTAAGTTCCCTTAATAGCGTGAAATAAATGGCAGAAGTTTCTATTATGGAAGTCGAATATTATTGCAGACGAATTCACATAAACAAGTTTTGGTTTTCAAGCGACATAAAAATTTCCGACATTTGGATTCCTAAATAGAACTTCTGCAACTATTCAAATTGAAGCAGCCTAACGAAGACTACTGTAAGGCTTCCTTCTTTAATGGGATATTAATGGGACTGAATCCAAAATTGCAGCAGGATAATGGAGTATACTATAGGCCTCCTTTAATGGGATATTAATGGGACTGAATCCAAACTCACCA